>SPJY01031878.1:1644164-1875159 GCA_005191435.1 Raddia distichophylla
GTTTAAGTTACAAACAAAGGAGTTAGTTTCCTTTACTTCTCACCTTGTTAATTTCCTCCAACCAAAGACCTCGGTGGGAAGGATTAAGTCTTGAAAATATATGTGAAAACCAACAATGTTCATTTCCTTTTATTAATGGTTACAGCAAGTGAACTCCCGGAACTTCCATGGTTTACCGGACCCCATGTGCAGTGACGGTTATGACCGGATTATAGCAAAATTCAGAACGGAGGCATAAAATTGTGCAAGATTCCAGTTGGAACGGGCATCTCAATTCAGACCTCGAAGCAAGAGCATATTGAGGTATGAAATAAGAACATTTCTCAGCACAGGATCAGCAACTCAGTTGAAGGAGCAGCAAGTCTGCTCAACATTGTTCAACAAAAAATAGGGGAAATCCCGGCAAGTTTCAATGTCCTGATCCCAGGTTAAAAATAATTTACTAGATGAAATAATGATTTCTAACTCACAGAAAGATGTCTGTGAACATTAATCAGAAATTAACAATGGATATTTATAGCCAGCTAGTCCAGGGCTTCCATTTCACTGATACATCAGGGGCATCTCTGATTCTTCTGTCAAGAAGTACCCTTTGGTAGCAGGATTGGCTGGTGCAGAATGCTCTCACCTCTGGTAGAGAAAATAGGATGGATCAATAAAACATTGCTACAAACCAATAACCAAAAGGAAATTCTATGCTGCACTTGCTATGTAACAATTTCAAATTAATTTCGCGTATATACTGCCAAAGTACAGGTAGGTGTATGCTTTTCGTCCTAATGAACACTGGACATATACTGAATGTAGAATATAAGTTAGAACCAGAGCTGCAGCTTTATGTTGATCACTCGATGAAAATCACTGTCCTCCAAGACCCTCTTGTACTGAGGCAAACTTTTTGAACTTGAAAGTTCAAAAGAACAGAAATGATTAACCCAATGCATCCAAGAACCCAATAATTAGCGCACAACTGTGGTACCATTACCAATATCTATGGTCCATATCGCTCGCACCAGGAATCCTGAATTCAAGGAGACCGAAACGTCACTGTTCATAGAAAAATCCTGAGGCCGGCAACAGATGACTGACAAAGATTGGGGACCCCAGATCTACAATCTATATATCTATCAATGTAATGTTAGGGACCAAAAAAAAAGCCAGAAAATTTAATCCATTTCCTTCAATCTGAGATCAATTGATGTCACCCAGAGGCTCACAATGACAGCAATGCAGCATCAAATACTTTACAGGCTACTTGCTACATGATGTGCCTAAACTATTTACAGAAACCAAGTTGCTTTCAGGCAGAAACGAAAATGAGAAATCTTATTGGAGTGGCTGTCAAGACATGTACAACGCAATCGCAGCCAAAGACGTCGCTTTTCGCTAAGTAGGTTGACAGTAAAGTATGACCGTGATCTTATCTTGTACTTAAAAGCGTTTCCATTATCTCTGAACGTTAGTTACATGGAACAAATTAAGATACCTAAACCACTAGTCAGAAAACTGACGCTTAACTATGCGCACAGTGCTGATTGCAGACCAAATGGACAAAATTCATCAAACCAATCATCTCAGATATGCACCACCGAAGAAAATCATGACAGGTACTAAAAATTAGCAATAAAAAGTGAATAAATCACACATACAAGCATGAAAAATTCATATGGTAACCATCAGAAATTCATGATTTAGAGTTTTTTTTTTGAGAAAATTCAGAGTCTTTTCTCACCTAGGCTGAAAGAAGGGAGAAGCATCCTTGCCTTGCCCCAGTCTCTTCTTGAATCCACAGCAAGAGCTCAGCTGACAGCCACCATCGCCGCCGCAGCTCTCGACGACGCGGTCATCGAATATGTGTATCATCTTGGGGTTAGGGCCGCGGGCAATGACGCAGGTGTAATCCTCGGCGAGCTCCACCTCGCTCTGCGCCGCCCTCGCCGACGACGACAGCGGCGAGCGCTGCACCGGCGAGAGCAGCGCGAGCTGGGCGTCCCTGTTCTTGACGCCGAACTCGATCGGCGAGCTCGGGGGCCTCAAGTCGCCGCCAATCCCCTTCTTGGGGGGAGGCAGCTGCACCCGAAGGCGCAGCACCCTGCTGGTTCTGCAATACTCCCGGTCGGCCTCGCCGGCGACGAGGACGCCGGCGAGGCCGGTGACCGTGCTGCCGACGCCGCAGGAGCGAACGGAACCGGAGCCATCTTTCATTGGGCTGCAGCAAGGCGGGTTCTTGGACTGCTCGAGCATGGAGGTGGGGCTCATGGGGGCATCCATGGAGAGGAGGCTTCTCGGCGAGAGGCTTGGCAGTGTCCTCGGGGAGAGCAGCAGAGGGGAAGAAGGCCTACCGCCATTGCTGTGCCTACTGAGCTTGCTGCTGATGGGAGGTGAGTGGGTTTGGGCATCACACCTCCCAGCTGTAGCTGCAGCTGCTGCTGATCCTGATGTTTTCTTCTTCAGCATTTCAGCAAATCTAATGGAATCTTAGTATGATCTGAGCTAACCTATAGCAAATCGAATGGCAAGAATGATCGATTGGTTGGTGTGATCAGCTGCAGCACACAAGAATAAGCGATCAAAGATCCATTGATGTGTTGCTAAATGAACAAAGGTATACTGACAGTGCAGAGCAAGGAGCAAAGAAATGGATCATCAATCGTCAGAACCGCTCAGATAAACGGCTTAAACCCAACAGAGAAGAGCACAAGCTTGAGGGGACAACAGAATGACAGATCAATTCCTGCCATCAGGAAAAGACTAGTGCCACTCCAAGGAGACAAAAAAAAAAAAAAAAACCAAGTTTGGGATCGATCACACACAAACAAACCCAAAAAAAAAGTTTGAATTAAGAGAAGATCGACATATTAACCACAGATAACAAAACTTGGTGGTGCTTCGGTGTGAGGGAAAGAATGATCACTGCTTGCTTAAGCAAAAGAGCAAGAAGCCAAGAACGAGGTGTTAAGTTCAGCCTCAGGTCTCTCTCTCTCTCTGGGAGGTGTGGTCCGAGAGCTAGCTCGGAAGGGATGACGACGACGACGATGGCGCGCGTTGTTATTGGTGAGCAGGGCAGCAGGCAGGGGAGTACTGGGCAGCCTGGGGGCTGGGGCTAGCAGAAGGAGATTACGCCGCTCCCCGAGGGACGCCAGAATCCGAGGGCCTTATTTAAAGTCGCCATTCTCAAAAAATTGGCCATCCACGCATTCTTATTTGCATCCATGCCCAGAGACGATGTCTATCAGAGACAACGGTGGCTGGCAGCTTCAGCATCTCCAAAATCGCTATCACCCCTAAAAATATTTTCTCCCCAGCATCTTTAACAGCACTCGTCAGTCAGTTGATCGAAAATAGAGTATCTTTTGTATTACTGGTCAATAACTAACGTTCGGTTCTACATTGCCTTTTTCATTTATTTGACTTATCTTCTTATTTGCTTGTCTTTGTTTAAAATATAAATAATTTTTTTACAATCCGTCTTTTTTGCCCAAAGGTTTTTGCTCTTTAAAACAAATCAAACAAAGAACACCCAATTCTCGAGACCAACTTGAAACACTCTTTTTTTTTTTAAACAAAGACAGCGGCTCTGCCGTTTCCATTAAGATAGAGAAAGACAAACATTTACAAGCTTAGGAAAAGAAGCAGCCAAAAGGCAGAAACAAGAAGAAGAAACCTATAAGAAAAGAAAAGAAAAGAACAATGAAGAAACTAATTAGCCAAAGTCATCAAAGCCGAAGGCCAACATCCAATCTAGCAAGCCCTGTCTAATGCTCTGAAGGACCTATCCAACATCACAGAGCTTTACTCGGAAAATCCGTTCATTACGCTCCAACCAAACATTCCATGATACGAAGATGACGAGACCATCGAATTGCTTCCTCTGGTTCTTGGGAACTTTCATCCGCATGCAGATCCACCAGTCTCCGAATTCTTCCGCAATGCACGGCATTCGTAGGCCGAAGCCTTGCACCTCATGTAGGACATTTAGCCAAATAGTCTTGGTGAACGGGCAATGTGCAAGAAGGTGATTTGCCGTCTCCTCAGTTAAGCCACAAAGAGGACAGAAAATGAAATTTGGCCATCCCCTGCTTTCCAACCGATCCACGGTTAGAATCTTATTTTGCACCGCTGTCCAGATGAAAATCTTGCATTTGGGTGCTGCCTTAGCCTTCCAGATGGCATGGAAGAATCTGTCAACGATTGCACCAAGAAACTGAGTGTCGTAAGCCGACTTTGCATTGTATACACCTTTAGTAGTCCATCTCCAAATCAATGCATCTTCGTCTTGACACAGATTTACCTGTTGCACTTTGATCCATAGAGTTGCAAGCTGATTGAGCTCGGAATCAGATGTTATGTCAGCAACTTGAAACACTCTTAAAATTGGGAAATAAGTCAAATAAGTGAAGATAAGTTAAAAAAGATAAGGCAGAGAGCACAGGTCCTAAATTTACATATATTTTGATGTTGTAAAAAAAATGTCACGATTAACTAGATGTTATTTTTAACACCAAAGTACGTTTTATGTTGTTCTTTTCTAAAAAAAAAGCCATATCTCAAACTTAACGGCATCGTTTTCACATTATGGCCCTCTTTGATAGCTTGTTTAGTTTTAGTTTAGTTTTTGTTGGGAAAATTTGACCACCTTTGAAAGTGGTATGAAAATGCTATATAAATTATTAAAAAAATATTTTTGATATCTTTGAGGAAAAACCCTACAAAGTTATAAAAAAAATATTTTCAAAAAATAAAATGAATGGTGTATATAAAAATAACAAAAGTTGCAATCCCAACAAAAACTAAACTAAAACAAGCTATCAAAGAGGCCCTATATAATGCATTACCAATTTTCACCATATAAGAATCGAAATGGAATAAAAGAGTGCTAATTAAACAGAAACAAAATTGAAAACAGGGGAAGATAAAAGCTATTTTGGTCTTACACAAGTTTTGGGAAAACAATAATAGTCTGGTTTGTTTCAGGTTAAAGTTTTACTATATCAAATTTGTAATCCCTCGAATGACGTTTTAAAGAGTTCATTTTTTTTAAAAAAATATTTTATCAGCTGTTAGAAGAACTATTTAAAACCCTATAAAACTGATTACAAAACATTACGTCGTTTGGTTTATCCAAAATAACAAATTGTCAATCAATTTAATTTAAGCCGAAATAAACTAGGCCAATGAGCCATCTCTGTTTCCGTTGACACCGAAGAGGAGGAAAGATCATCTGCTCGGATCACGAGGTCGTGGATAGACAAGCAGGCAGAGCACCTGGGCATGCCCCACGGCCCACGTACCGCGCCTTACCTTTCTTCCCCCACTGATCTGTGGGCCGTCAGGCACAGTGTGCCACCGTGTCATGGTCTCATGGAGTGCACGCTCCCATTGGAGTGGAGAAGGTTTCGCACGTGAGGTCCCGTCGCTGTGCCAACGCTCTTCTTGTTTCCGTTTCCGTTTTCCGTTTTGCTCGCTTCTCTCTCCTTTTTTTTTTTTTCTCGTTTTGAAATGACACTAGCATGCTTGCGCGCCCATCCGTGAAAACATTTCATATTATTTTTAGATATTTTTTTTGAATTATTTTGAAACTTTTTAATATTTTTATTATTTTTTAGCATTTTTCTATTGTTTATTAATCCATCTTATAAAAGTCAACATTTCTAATGCTTAAATTCATTTATGGACCCTCGTTATATTTGTTTTGTTTATTTTGATTTTTAACTTTTTTTATAAATTTTCTATAATCTTTTAGATTTGTTGGAATTTTTTCTGAAGGAATGATGTGGCATATCATGGTTGCACTGCTAAGGGCATTTTTATATAGGCCATGTTTGGTTCATAGCCCTGGATGGCTATGCCCAAAAATTGACATAGCCATCTCAGGGCATGACCAATTCTTGCTAGTTTTTTTGTTGTTTGGTTTGTAGGCGACATAGTTTGGCCATGAAAAATAAATAATCAAAAAATAGAATAGTATTTAAAATGGGTTGATTACAATTTACATAAATTATGAAAATTTGGCGTCAGGGCTTCAAAGGGGGCAATATCTGACGGGAAATATCGATTACCTCTGTTCGTAGAAGGCCAGGCTAGTGTGGTGAGTGGCTTGGTCTCATCTTATATACATATATTATTATAGGAAAAAGTGTCAACTTGGTTTTTTAACTTTTGTGTACGTTTAAAAAATGTCTCCGCCGGGCGACACCGCGTCCTCGGCGCCCACCCACCCGCTTCCCCAGCCACCGCGCGCTCTCCCACCGCCCACGATCCTAGCCCGCCCACCGCCTCCGCTACAGACCCCGCGTACCCCATCATCGGATAAGAGCCCCACCTCCGGCTGGGTACCTTCGCCGTCGTATCCATCGCCCGTCTCAAATAGGATCCAAATCCCGTCCCCTAGTGAAATCCGACCTTCCCCCGCTTCGTCGCACCCCCCAAGCTTGTCGTCCCCCTCCACATCGCTCATTCCCATTCAGTCCTCGCCTTCTCCGGGACGTTTGTCCAAGACCTTCCTCGAGGTGGCTACTTCACCCGCCTTTACGCCCACCAACTGTTCGACCTTTGTCCACCCGGGGAGTAATGTCGCTGCAGGGGCGCATTTATCGCCTGTGCCCGCCGGTGGAAGGCTGCCCTTGCCTGCGCGCCTCGGACCGCCTCTGGGTACTGCAACTCCTAGGGCCTTGGTCTCTGCGAGACCCCGGGTCGCAGCGGCGCAAGGTTTGGGAGCCAGGGCAGCACAGTGTGCAGGTCGAGTTGATGAGGATGGGTAGAAGCAGGTGCGCAGTAAATTCTGGTGGCGCAAGAAGGCTCCTCATCCCCTGTCTACCGCAAAGACTGAGTGCTTCAAGTCTCTCCTGGCAAAGGAAGCTCAAGGTAGGTGCTTCATTTGCCTTGAGCGAGGGCACTTCGCCGCCGCTTGTAGAGCTCCTCCAAAGTGTCTTCTCTGTAAGCGGCCGGGCCACAAGGCGAGACGCTGCCGCGCGAATCTTGCGGAGGCGCCAGTTTTCCACCTCTCTGCAGAGGCCCCCTGGTGTCGCTCCCCAACCATCCAGGGAGCACCGGTGTGCCATCGGCTACTCTGTCGCCAAGGCTGCGCAAAGACAAATCAGTGATGTATTCGGCCGTCGACGTAGCCTCCCTGACCCCCGGGAACCCAAGTCTGCGGCGTGGACATGTCGCCTGCTACCTGACTCGTCAAGCAGGCCTTACTCACGCGGAGCAGGAGATGCGCAATCTGGCGCTAATTGGCCTCAACCTCTCTGGAGTGTGTCCCAGTCTGCAAGAACTTCACCAGTCGCTGACCCAAACTTTCCACCTCGGCGACGAAGATATTCAGGTCTCCCTGTACTCAGCTGATAGCTTCTTCCTTCGCTCCTCCTCCACTGTGGTTAGAGATATTCTTTTGGGCGCGAAGTCGCATCAAGATGGTGTCTTTGATCTGCGTTTCGTTACTTGGAACCCAAGAATGGAGGCGGAGGTGTGGAGGTCACGTTACAAGGTGCGAATCTGTTTCGAGAGTATCCCAAGACATTGTTGGTCTGTGCAAACAGCTGCTGCTTTGGTCCAAGGTCGGGGGTTGGTGTGTCCAGCGCTTGACGATCCGGTGACACCACAAGATTCAGCATGTCTTTGCATTTGGGCTTGGTTTGCGGACGCAAACGGCATCCCCAAGAAAGTAACATTTAAACTGGAAGATGGAGCTTGGAGAAGCCATGATTTCATCGGCCGCCCCCAAGAAGTTTCTTTGCAGCCAACCTTTCTCTCTTTTAAAGTGCTAATTCACCTCGACCGCGTTGTTGATTTTGGGCCTGCAGGCGATGTTTTCGCTAGGGGGTCTCTGACTTCCCTTGCACCTATGAGCTTCCTTGGTGCTTGGGATTGGAGGATGGCTCCTCCTACTTGTCTGGTAGTGGTTCTCGACAACCGGGGGCAAGAAGGGCCAGATTACCACCGCCCCCGGATGAGGGTAGCTCCAGCCATACCTTACGTGCCACAGGAGCTGGAGGAGCCGGCACTTTCGGTGCGCCAGCAAGGACAAGTGTACATGATAGGCTTGGTCGTAGGCAGTGTGGTGGCTATCAATAGGGACGCCGTCTTCCCGTGCTTGCATTGCCTGACGCACAGGACCATGTTGGCCATGTTGTTGCAGGCGGGATCCCTCAACCTTTCGCGACGGAAGGAGATGACCAGATGATTGCATGTGGGACCCGTCTAGATGATCCGTGCTATGCCAACACCCAGAACCTGTGGGATCCAATGCTGCTTGAGGCTCAAGTCGCCCCCTCCCCAGAAATCTTACTGCCACTCGTCTCACAAGGGCAACAATTTGTTCAGCAAGAAGAGCACCACATATTGAACGCACAGGAGGTAAACTTAGGTCCAGATGGATGTCAAGACGCACAGAGCCTAGCCCACAACCCATGTCTGCTCCCTTAAGTTAGCAGCGTAGAAGTGCAAGATTGGCAAATCAATGCCTTGCAAAAATGCCAATCATCAAGAGGGCGCAGCTCAACATTGCTAAGAAGATGGGAGTGCTCCCTACCCATGCCGCTGAGATGGGCCAAGAGCAATTGGACAAGTATATCAATTTTTACAACACTCCGCTCACCGCGGATATGGTTCAGGCTCTGGCAGGTATTGCCGGAATTTCGGTGGCGCCTGATTTGCTACAGGCGACAGGGGCGTCGAGTTGGCAGTTGACCGAGGTCTAGGCCTCGCTGGGGTTGGTTTAACACCCATGTTGTCTTATGATCCCCCAATGTATCTTGTTATCTATTCCAATCTATGCGTCAGTGCTAGAGTCTCTGTTAGAGGTGGCAGGTCCTTTTCTAAAGGTGCGACTGTGTTCTCGCACCAATATCTTGTGGTTTTCTCTTCGTCCAGTTGGGTGTATCGTGCTGAATTGTATCTCCAGCTTTTCGAACTATCGCCTCGGCGTGCTTCTTGGTGGCTACCTGTTTCGTCCACTCTAGGCGACAACTCGAATCTCTTCAAACCTTTCAGGAGGGTCTGCGCTTCGGGAGCTGCAGGCTGCGGATACAATCCGGATGTTCAACTTCTTTGATTATGGTGGCTTCTAATTGCAGAATTTTGAGCTGGAATGTTAGAGGAGTCAATGCAGTGGCGAAGCGTGCCTTGATTAGAAGTGTGGTGCGAGATCATAGCGCCACGGTGATCTGCTTGCAAGAGACCAAGATGGAGTGTATTACTGTGGACTGTGTTAGGGAACTACTTGGTCCAGACTTCGTTGATGATTTCTGCTACCTCCCTACCCAAGGGACAAGAGGACGTATTTTGATGGCAGTATCGTCATGTTTCCACAAGCTAGCGGAGGTGCATGTTGGCACATTTTCACTTTCGGCCTCGGTGAAGACCCTTGGAGAAGAGCAAATTTGGTCTTGCTCTGGTGTGTACGGCCCTCAAGCTCAGCAAGAGAAGTTGGCTTTCCTGAATGAAATTACCGATCTGCGAAATATCATCCGTGATGCATGGCTTCTTCTGGGGGATTTTAATATGATCTATAAAGATGAAGATAAAAACAAGATGGTCCGAAACAGACGAGTGATGGCTGCTTTCAAAGAATGCATCGACACGGCATCTATCAAAGAGATCAGACTGCAAGGTAGAAAGTTCACGTGGTCCAATGAGAGAGTGGATGCCACATTGACCAAGATCGATCATTTTTTCGCATCGGCGGATTGGGAGTTGTTATTCCCTGATTGTCAGCTGGACGGCCTATCCTCGGTGGTCTCGGACCACTGCCCACTGTTACTCACGGGACAAGTTAACAAAGCTGTTTTCAAGGGGTTCAGATTTGAAAGCTTCTGGCCTACTCTCCCGGGTTACCAAGAGGTGGTGTTCAATACTTGGAATAGACAGGTGGCTGCAAACGATGCTCTTAGAAAATTGCACATTAAATTGTGCCGCACCGCAAAAGCCCTGCGTGTTTGGAGTAAACACAAGATCGGTAATACGGCGTGGCTTCGTACTGTCATAACTGAAATCATTCTGAGATTAGACAATGCCCAAGAGGGTAGAGCTTTAACTGAGCTGGAAATACATCTCCGTAGACTCTTAAGATGCAGATTATTGGGCATTGCGGCTATCCAGAGAATCCGAATGAAACAAAGATCAAGGCTGAACTATATCAAAGATGGAGATGACAACACAAAATTCTTTCATATAAAAGTGAATGCCAGAAGAAGAAAGAATTTCATGGGCCCGATCTTGGCTGACCAGAGGACAGATGGTCACAATGGATGAAAAACATAAGGTCTTCGAGGACTTCTATATCGGACTACTAGGTACTAAAAAGGATAGACCTTTCACTCTCCGATGGCAAGAGCTCGGGTTGGCGACATGCGACTTGACCGATCTGGAAAGGCCGTTCACTGAGGAAGAGCTCAAAGAAGCGATTTGGGCCTTGCCGCAAGAAAAGGCGCCAGGGCCCGACGGTTTCATCGGGAAGTTTTACAGAAGCTGCTGGCCCACTATCAAAGGTGATTTATTCAATGCTTTAAAGCAGCTGCACGACGGCGGAGGCAGTCTGTTCCCTCTTCTAAATGCAGCACATATCATTCTCCTCCGGAAAAAAGAAGAAGCGAACACTACCAAAGACTTTAGACCAATAAGTCTCACACACAGCTTTGGAAAGATTTTCAGTAAGCTCCTTGCAAATAGGCTGGCGCGGTACCTTGACTCTTTAATCTCTAATGCGCAGAGTGCTTTCATTAAGAATAGATGCCTGCAAGACAACTTCATGTTCGTAAATTGTGCAGTCAAAGAGCTACATAAAAAGAGGACACCCACATTGTTTTGTCAAGTTGGATTTTCAAAAGGCATTTGATTCTGTCAGTTAGGAATATCTTCTCGAGTTGTTGCAGCAACTCGGCTTCAGAGCAAAGTGGAGGGACTGGATTGCCCTATCTTTATCCTCAGCATCATCTAAATTGGTCATAAACGGGAGCGTGGGAAGGCCCTTCAAGCATAGGAGAGGATTGCGCTAAGGTGGTCCCTTATCTCCACTTCTGTTCATCCTTGCTCTAGAGCCACTTCAGCTATTGGTCAACAAGGCGCGTCAACTAAACAAATTCAGCAGCATTTCAGAGAAGGTGGATAAAGCTCAGCTTTCCATGTATGCTAACGATGTGGTTATCTTCCTAAAACCAGCCCCCCAGGACTTGATCACACTCAAAACAATTCTTGCGTGCTTTGGAAAAGCTTCGGGGCTGGAGGTGAATGTATCCAAATGTGAAATCTACCCTATTAGGTGTGACAGCATAGATATGCAGAATATCACCGCACAACTACAAATGATGGTGAAGCATTTCCCTTGCACATAACTGGGTTTGCCGTTGAAACCTACCTTGCTCAAGAAGAATGATTATCAACCCTTGTTCGAGAAGATCGGGAAAAGGATAGCGGGATGGAAAGGAGGCATGCTCTCCAAGGCGGCTAGAGTGGTGCTAATCAATTCCGTCATCACTTCCATCGCAGTGTATCATCTATCAGTGTTTCCTCTAAGCAAATGGGCAGCGAAGAGAATTGACAGGTGGCGTCGAGACTTCCTGTGGAAAGGAGGATGCCACCCTTGCCGGGGGCTAGTTTTGGTTAATTGGAGAAGAGTGTGTCGGCCCAAGAGATTTGGAGGGCTAGGAGTCAAAGACCTCAATTGCTTTGGCAGAGCCCTTCGTCAGAGGTGGTATTGGTCGCAGTGGGAGCACCCCGGAAAACCTTGGGTCGGGTATGCAATCCCCCAAGATAATGCGGATGCAGATCTTTTCAAGGCCAGCGTGGCCTTCCTTTTAGGAGATGGGCGACGTCTAAATTTTTGGAAGGATGCTTGGTGCCAGGGATCCTCTCCAAGGGTATTAGCGCCATGCTGTTTCGCTCTCTCGAATAGGCACTCGCTAAGTGTCCGGCAAGCAATCTGCAATGGTGTTTGGGTGGATGATTTGGAGGGGTTATCAAGCGATGCTGAGATTTAGGAGTTCATAAACCTTTGGACCAATTGTCGATGGGTCGTCCTACAAGCAGGCATCGATGATAGAGCGGTCTGGAGGTGGACTGTCGATGGCAAATATAGTGCCCAGTCAGCTTACATGGCTCAGTTCCAAGGCTCGATTCAAGATCGCCATCACAAGGCAGTTTGGGGGGCATCCACAGAACCAAAATGCAAGTTCTTTATTTGGGCGGCATTGCAGAAAAAAATCCTCACTTCGGATATCCTTGCAAGAAGAGGCTGGCCGAACTCTCATATCTGTCCTTTATGTGGTACTAATGAAGAGACGATGGAGCATCTCTTTACCTCTTGCAGTTTCACCAAAACTACCTAGCGACGTTTATTCATGGAGCTACCGGGGGATCATCTTCAGGTTGCGACAGCTGGCCAAACATTCAGTGACTGGTGGTGGAATACGAGAAGTAAATTTGATGGAACAGTTAGAAGGAATTTTGATGGCATTGTCATATATACCTGCTGGAATATCTGGAAAGAAAGAAATAGAAGGATCTTCCAAGAAGACTATGCGTCTTTCAAGGAGGTTATTATGCTTATAAGAACTGATTTGCATAATAGAGTTTTAGCGTTCGGCGATGATGATCATGGATAAGGGACTCTTCTCCTTAGTGTAGTTTGTGCTCGGGGTCGCTCTGTTTCATAGCGATCGTGACCGAGGGCGAGTGCTTAACCAAAACCTTGTAAAGTGACAGTTTGTACCTTTTTATCTCTTCTACAAAGTAATTAGGCAGTGCTCCTGCCAGTTCATTCAAAAAAAAATTTATGAAAATTTTTATATGCGGTTTGAACTTTAAATGAAATTGATAAAAAAAGAGAAATTTAATCGAAAAAGAAACAAACTGCTTACAAGGTTAACTAGCAGCTACTGGTAGCTAGGCGGGTCACTGTCCACCGGCCCTCGCCGTTGGTGCAATTTGGCAAGGCGCGGGTGCCCGATTTGTGTGCCTGCATCAACGGCCACTCGCATATGGAACCTTGAGGGCACTCTGGTTTTGGTACGGCTTGCCAACGAATGGTTGCCCCACTGATCTGTGGGCCATCAGGCACCGTGTCATGGACTGCACGCTCCCTGGACCTGGAGTGAAGAAGATTTCGCACGTGAGGTCTCGTCGCTGTGCCAACTCTCTTCTTGTTTCCGTTTCCGTTTTGCGTTTTGCTCACTTGTTTCCGCTTTGCTCGCTTCTCTCTCGTTTTTTTTCTCGTTTGGTAATGGCCCTACCATGCTTACTCGCCCAGGACGTGTGGTTTTAGTTTCATGAGGTACAAGTGTATTTTATATAACATTTTTTTTAACTTTTAAAACTTTTATTTTTCTATTCTTTATTAATAAATTTTATGAAAGCCAACATTTCTAATGTTTAAATCCATTTATATACTCTCCTCATATTTTTTTCGTTGTATTTTAAATTTGTAATTTTCTCGTGATTTTTCTAGAATCTTTACATTTATTAGATTTTTTGAAGAAATGACTACACACCATGGTTGCGCCGGTAAAGGCATTGTTATAGAGTTATGTGTGGACGTAGAGACAGCTATAGTTATAATATATATTAACTATAAACATTATTACATACTATGATATGTACAATAGTAGAAATAGTTTCGCATTTTTTAGTCATCCTAAAATGCTTTGTTCGAACTTACTCCGTATATATTTTTGCCGGCGCCCGCGGTGCGCGCAGGAGCGAACGCCTAAATTAAGAAGGAAACCAGATAGCAGCGACAGCCGCAAGGATTTGGCGGCAAAACCAAACAAACCCGCGTGCGCGCGCGCACCACCTCTCGCGGACAACGCGCCGCCGGCGATCGATCGACGCGCGCCACGCAGGAGACCGCCGCGCGATGCCGACGAGGTGCGGGCCGTGGGGCGGCGGCGGCCGGGACCGGTCGTTCTCGTACGGGTACGGCGGCGGCGGCGACCGCTTCAGCATCAGCTGCGGCGCCCTCCCGTCGCTCGGCGCGCGCGCCGCCGCCAGCCGCCGGCTCCGCCTCCGGCGGTGCATCGTCTCCCCCTACGACCCGTCGTACCTGCTCTGGGAGCACTTCCTGGTGGTGCTCGTCGTCTACTCGGCGTGGGCGACGCCCTTCGAGTTCGGCTTCCTGCAGAGCCCCCACGGCGCGCTCGCCGTCGCCGACAACATCGTCAACGCCTTCTTCGCCGCCGACATCGTGCTCACCTTCTTCGTCGCCTACGCCGACCACACCACCTACCTGCTCCAGGACGACCCCGGGAAGATCGCGTGGCGCTACGCCACCAGCTGGCTCGCCCTCGACGTCGCCTCCACCATCCCCGTCGAGCTCTCCCGCCGGATCCTCCCCTCCGACCTCAGGTCCTACGGCTTCTTCGGCATGCTCCGCCTCTGGCGCCTCCGGCGAGTCGGCGCCCTCTTCGCCAGGTACAATATGAACGGATCAAATGTATATGCTGTAAAAAAGCTCACTGCTCCATGATCCATTCCATTCACAGCCTGGAGAAGGATAGGAACGTGAGCTACTTCTGGATCCGGTGCGCAAAGCTCATCTGCGTGAGTGGATTCATTCAAATTAACATCATATCCATGTCGATTCAAAACGAAACAAAGCTTCAACCTTTTTTCAATTACGATGATCGATCGATCGATCGATCGATCTGGCTGTGATTGATTGCAGGTGACGCTGTTCGCGGTGCACTGCGCGGGGTGCTTCTACTACCTCCTGGCCGACCGGTACCCGGAGCCGGCGGACACGTGGATCAGCGCCGCCATGCCGGACTTCCACCGGGAGAGCCTGTGGGAGCGCTACGTGGCGGCGACGTACTGGTCCATCACCACGCTCACCACCGTCGGCTACGGGGACATGCACGCCGAGAACCCCAGGGAGATGGTGTTCTGCACCTTCTACATGCTCTTCAACCTCGGCCTCACCGCCTACCTCATCGGCAACATGACCAACCTCGTCGTCCACGGCACCGGCCGCACCCGGAAATACGTCAGTGTTCATCATCAAATCCATATCTGAACATTCATGTCTTAAATCGCCTGATGAGCTCTGAATGAATTGCCTCTGGTGCTGCCCTCCGGCCGGGTGAAGAGGGACACGCTGGAGGCGGCGACGAGCTTCGCGGTGAGGCACCAGCTGCCGGCGCGGCTGCAGGAGCAGATGATCTCGCACCTGGGGCTCAAGTTCAGGACCGACTCGGAGGGGCTGCAGCAGCAGGAGACGCTGGACGCGCTGCCCAAGGCCATCAGGTCCAGCATCTCGCACCACCTCTTCTTCGCCCTCGTCCAGAACGTCTACCTCTTCCAGGGCGTCTCCAGCGACCTCATCTTCCAGCTGGTGATCTATCCACGCATCAACATCGTGCTGTGCATATATGCATGCATGAATCATGATCAAGTTTTCGTTTCCATTTTTCGGCCCCATGAATCAATCCTTGAGGATGGATATTTGCATATATAGCTTGGTTAATTCTCTCTGTCTAATTATGCGTGGTTATATATCAATATATTGCTTGTGATTGTGAAGGTTTCTGAGATGAACGCCGAGTACTTTGCGCCGCGGGAGGACGTCGTGCTGCAGAACGAAGCGCCCACAGATTTCTACATTATAGTCACTGGTAGTGTGGTAAAAAGAAAAGGCACTCTCTTTTCAAGTTTCCATAGTTCTCTAGTCCTTAATTCTCCCTAGATTTTTTTTTTCAACAATTAGCCCCGATTTCTCATTACCAATGCATTGTTTTACTAGCCCACATTTATGTCAGGCTGTTGCTCATGCTCATGCATGTAAGTGATTGTAT
This sequence comes from Raddia distichophylla, assembly GCA_005191435.1. Taxonomy (NCBI): domain Eukaryota; kingdom Viridiplantae; phylum Streptophyta; class Magnoliopsida; order Poales; family Poaceae; genus Raddia; species Raddia distichophylla. Next base: position 1,659,950 of record SPJY01031878.1, read on the forward strand.
GTATTTTCAGGAGCTGATAGATCTCCAGAATGGCTCAGAGAAGGCAAGCCCAGATATCTGCCCCATATATTATTAGCTCATACAAAATTCCCATCAAACTATAGCTTTGCAGTGAATGCATCATGCATATATGCAAGCACTCGTTTTAAACAAAGCACTGCGTGCATGATCGATCATGCAAAAACATGCAATTGTGCAGCTCTCTGGGATTGCCAACGCAGGAGACGTCGTCGGCGAGATCGGGGTGCTGTGCTACAGGCCTCAGCTCTTCACGATCAGGACTCGATCGCTCTGCCAGCTCCTGCGCCTGGGCAGGGCCGCTTTCCTCAGGATTGTTCAGTCCAACCTCGGGGATGGAACCATCGTCATGAACAACCTCATTCAGGTCGGTCGATTCGCAATGTCAAAGAAAAAAAAAATTGATCTTTGCTGTAGCAAACACGATATTTGGTTATACAGTTCGACACGACTACCTGTTCTTACTGGGCTCTGATTATAGATACTTTTCCTCAATAACATAACCACATCAGATTACCCATATCACGGTCACATGACGATGGCTGACCCTTCACGAGCGCCCTATGCTACAACTATACTGTCATGACGAGTTACAATGGTAGTTCCCGTTTATACAGTGTCTAGGGTATAGAGTCCGACTATAACTCTCATGCATCTCCCTGACTATTATAACTCAAGGTCCAGAAATAACCCTACACATCTGCGAGCTAATTTTGTTTTGATCATGATCATGCAGTACCTCAAGGAGAAGAAAGACAGCAGCGTGATCGCCGGCGTGACGAAGGAGATCGAGCAGATGCTGGCTCGAGGCCAGCTGAACCTCCCCATGACAGTTTGCTTTGCTGCATCCAGAGGAGACGACAGGCTTCTACACCAGCTTCTCAAGCGTGGCCTCGACCCAAATGAGCTGGACACCTATGGCCACTCAGCGCTGGTACACCAAACCCACTCGGCTCACTTGTTCATCAGCTGATGCAATTTGATCTTGTTACTGTGCATAGTTAACTATAGGGTTAATTGAGTTCATGATTTAACAGCACATTGCTGCTTCCACTGGGAGTGAGCAATGCATCAGGCTCCTACTGGAGAACGGGGCTGATCCAAATGCCAGAGGTAATATGCTTAGAAAACTTTACGATGCACCGGTAAACCGTCGTAGTGACATAGTGGGTTACACTGTTTAGCTAATCCGAAACGTTCATCCCTATAAAGGGTGGTCCACACAAAAAGATTGGAAGTTCATCGATCTCTCATACTAGAGATTGGGATTATTTAAGTTTTGAATTTGAAATTTTCAATTCTTAAATTTGATTTCTAGATTTTGAATTTTAAAATTGGATCGAAACGTTTAAATTTTGAATTTGACGATCTCCCGTATCCGAGATTGGGATCTTTTTTTTTTTGTTATCAAATTTGATTTCTAATTTTTCAATTTCAATGTAAGCCCATTTTTTGAATTTGAAAATTTTGGAGTTCTAATTTTACTTCCATATTAGAAATGAAATCTCACTCCCCGACATACATGGGAGATCAACGATTTCCGGTCCTTTTCATGTAGGCCACCATTTATGAGGTCAATGATCCAAATTAGTCAAATGGTCTAGCCCACTCACAATTCAGCGGTGCATTGTAAAGTTTCCCAATTTTTTTTCAATTTCATTGATCTGACTGATCTTTGTTAAAAAAAATTCGGCCGATATATGCAATAAATTACTGTTTATCGATCATATCGTATTGGCAGCCAGCAGTAAAATTCTAAAACCGATTATCAAATCGAGCCTTGGTGATTCAAGTTAATCATCATTTGATGGAGTTCTTCGTGGCATCTCAATTAATTACTAGCAATTTAGCATTGCTAAATCAATTAATTAATTAATTAATGTGCAGACCCGGAAGGGAGAGTGCCCCTGTGGGAGGCCCTACGCCGGAGGCACCGCTCCGCCGTGCAGCAGCTGGCGCAGGCCGGCGCCGACCTGTCCTCCGGCGACGCGGCCTCCTACGCTCGCGCCGCCGTCGAGGAAGACGACGCCGCGCTGCTCGAGGAGATCGTCCGGCACGGCGGGGACGTCGCCGCGGCGTGCTGCAAGGACGGCGCCACCGCGCTCCACCGCGCCGTCCTCGACGGCAAGGCCGTGATGGTGAAGATCCTGCTCGAGCACGGCGCCGACGCCGACAGGGAGGACGGCAATGGCGTGACGGCGAGAGCCATGGCCGGCCGGCTGGGCCACGGCGACATCCAGCAGCTGCTCGCAGAGGCGCAGAGCAGCAGAGCTTCAGCAGCAGCAGCAGCAGCAGCTGATGCACCGGCCACGACGACGAGGAGCGCGCTGTCGCCGGCCGCGGTGGCGGGGATCCCCCACCGCGGCGGGGTGGAGTCCACGCCGTCGTCGGCGTCGTCTTCGAAGCACGGCCGGCCGTCGTCTTCCTCGACGCGCAGCTCCCACCAGCGGATGGCCAGCTTCCGCAACTCCCTCTTCGGGGTCGTCATCTCTTCATCCAACGTGCAAGAAGGCGGCGGCGGCGGCGGTGGCGGCGGCGGGAGCCTGCTGTTCCGGGGCACGGGCGGGGTGAGCTGCCGGCACGAGAGGGAGGGCGGCTCGCTGGCGAGGGTGACCATCTCGTGCCCTGAGAAGGGCGGGAGCGAGAGGAGGCTGGTGTTCATGTCGGAGACGATGCGGCAGCTCCTGGAGCTGGGCAGGAGCAGGCTCGGGTTCACGGCGACGAGGGTGGTGACGAGCGACGGCGCCGAGGTCGACGACGTGAGGCTCGTCAGGGACGGCGACCACCTCCTGCTGGTCTCCGACCAGTGGGTGCCTGACATCGCCGCCACGCGCAGGAATCAACAGCAATAGAGCATAGTGGCAAGAGTAAAACATGATGACGTGTATTTTTAAAAAAATAAAACTGGCCTCTACATTTGAAAATGTACAACGCCAGCTCAGCCGTATGGTTGTTAATTGTTATAGAACGAAATAGACTAACTGAAAGTAGTGCCATGACCAAAAAAAAGAGACCTGAACATATAATGTAATTGTATTATTAACAGGACGAATTCTAGAAATATATCATACAGTGACATGAGTGGACTAAGGAAACAATTTTGCCAAAATTGCAACGTTTTACGGACTTGCCGTCAATTATCAATCGTATATTCGTATTGGTGAGGTCCTGTTAAAAAAAAATAGTGTATTTCATTTTGGAAACACTCTGGGCAAAACAAAAAATCAGAGTTACAAAAAAAATAGAGAAATTGAGGAGATATTTAACCAAAACCAAAAATCAATTTTTCGGCAACAATATTTTCTTTTTAAAAGTGAGAAAAGTTTGGTGGTTGATTTTGCAGGCACCACGTCATGGGCCTGATGGGCAACAATATTTTCTTCCTTGTTGGAAGTGGGAAAAGTTTGGTGGCTGATTTTGCGGGAACCACGTCATGGGCCTCGCCTTAATTATCGAGTACTCTAAAGTGTTGCCACCGTATATATTAATGACAGAAATATTTACTTGGTGTGAGTGAGATCAAAAGAATAGGGAAACATGAGAAAAAAAGAAAATAAAAAGGGGCGTGCTCTAAGTTAGGAGGAAGATAAAAAAAAATTTAAATTAGTCCACCTGAAGCAAAAGGAAAACCTAACCATTTCTTTTTCAATTTTCCGTTAAGCATCCATACACAAAAAGCGTTACTAGCTAGCGGTATACCGTGTTGGACATTGTATGAAACACTCGTAAAATGCCGCGTGGTACACATGAATCACAACACACACATGAAATGCTCATAAAACCTCGCATAAAACACCTACTTCGCAGGCAGAAAGGTTTGACATCGCAATGGAGGAAAGGCAGCTATCGCAGGCGGAGCTCGACTTGTACAACGCGCTCAAAAACAGGATCCTGGGCCTGTCTGCTGTCCAAAGACTCAGGTTCAGACAGCAGGCAAGGGTCAAATTCATTAACGAAGGAGATGCAAATACGGAATTCTTCCACGCAAGTGTTTCCAAGGTCCAGGGTCATAACAGGATCGCTCACCTTCAAACTAAGCAAGGAGTGATGTCCGCGGCAACTGACATAGAGGACAGGTTCTTCTTGCACTTCGTCGACCTCCTTGGCTCAAAAAAGGACAGGACCCACACTCTGAATTGGGATTTAATGCAGCTTCCAGGTGGAGACTTCCAAGATTTAGAAGTGCCGTTCCTCGAGGAGGAGATCCAAGAGGTGGTTAATCGTCTTCCCTCAGACAAGGCTCCGGGTCCTGATGGATTCATTGGTCTTTTCTACAAGTCTTGCTGGGAGATCATCAAGGCAGATTTGATGGCAGCGCTCCAGGATCTGTGGCATTGTAGGGCTGAGGGCTTTGCGTCCTTGAACTCGGCCCATATTGCCTTAATTCCGAAAGGACAGGGAGAGCCAACATTTAACGCCTTCAGACCGATTAGCTTGATTCACAGTGTTGGAAAGTTATTCTCCAAGCTCCTGGCGAACAGGTTATCAAAGCATTTACAGAATCTGATCTCACCTTGTCAGAGCGCTTTCATCAAGGGGAGGTCCATTCAGGACAACTTCCTCTGGGTTAGGTCGAGCATCCAGCACTTGCATCGCAAAAAGGTGCCTTCGCTACTTATGAAGCTAGATATGCAAAGGGCGTTTGACTCGGTTAGCTGTGAATATCTGCTTGAGGTTCTTCAGGCTTTTGGTTTCGGCCAGCGCTGGAGAGATTGGATGGCCATCCTCCTTGGGAATGCTACCTCCCAGGTCCTGCTTAACAGCTCGCCTGGGAGGCCGCTTGTGCATCGGCGAGGTCTTAGACAGGGGGATCCGCTTTTACCAATGTTATTCATTCTAGCCATGGAGCCTTTGGCACGCCTTCTTCACTTGGCTGAGGACAGAGGAGTGTTTCAGCCCATTCCACACAATCGAGCGAGGTTGCGTGTTTCGCTGTATGCAGATGATGTAATGGTGTTGATTAGGCCAGACACTTCCGAAGTGCAGGCTATTACCCAGGTCTTCGACGCCTTCCAAGGAGCGTCAGGCCTGGCTGTTAATTGGGCTAAGAGCGAAGTTTTCAAAATTAGGTGCAGCCAGGGCACCGATAGTTGGCTGCAAAATGAAATCCCAGCGCAGGTCAAAGAATTCCCCTGTAGATATCTAGGTTTGCCTCTGAAACCAAATAAAATTAGGAAGCAGGAGGAGGCCAATCTCATCGAGAAAGTCAGGCGTAAGCTGGCGACTTGGAAGGCCAACCTTCTCTCCAAGGAAGGCCGCCTGGTCCTTGTCAATATTTTGGAATCCAGCAGATTTCAAAATTTATTCTAGAAGAACTACAATTGTTTGTACAACATAAATATTATTTTTTAAAAGGATTAAAAGACATGAATAGTGTTTTATAGGGTAGGATAGAGGAGCTGTTGGGATACTCTAAAGTGTTACCAACTTACCACCGTATATATTAATGACAAAAATATTTACTTGGTGTGAGTGAGATCAAAAGAATAGGAAAACATGAGAAAAAAAGGCAGCAGAAAATAAAAAGGGGCGTGCTCAGTTAGGAGGAAGATAAAGAAGTTTTAAATTATTTATTTTTTCAATTTTCCATTAAGCATCCATACACAAAAAGAGCTACTAGCTAGGTATACCATGTCAGACATTGTATGAAACACTCGTAAAATGCCGCGTGGTACATATGAATCACAACACACACACATGAAATGCTCATAAAATCTCGCATAAAACACCTACTTCATCAGGTCCGATCCCAAGAGCCTGTGCGGGTTGTGTGATTACATAGAGACCCAAACGATTAGGGCCGCCAATCCCAGCTCATAGTCTCCGTATGGCCCAGAATACACATATACACACTCATTTGGTTGTATAACAATAATGGAACACATTAGCATGAGTAGTCTAATGGAATGGAATAGTGAATGTAATAGGTAGGTTTTATGTTTGAATTCACAACAAGTAGATTTGGAACTTCTTTTTTTTAATATTTTTATTCCATACTCATGACAGGTCCTATATTAAAACTTTATTACATTTTTACATTAAAAGTTTAAAAATTTGTAGATATGTTCATTCTCTACTCATACTCATGCTAGGCCCCTATACGAAAACTTTGTTATATTTTTGTACCAAGGCCTAAAATTTCTATTTTAAAACTTTATTATATTTTTTGCAACGAGGCCTCAAAATGATAGGTACCATCCTACGTACCGTTACAATGGTATACCAATATCCATTGCTATATATTTCTGGAACACAAATTCAGATGATCAGAAAATCAACCTATCGAATCCTAAATTCGTGAACGAATGGTACCATAATTCATACGTGCCGTGCACCAAACATTTGGTGACGAACCCTCGCCTACCCGCTGACATCAAGGCCTCAACACTTTGAGAAGAACACGTTTTAGCGAATACCAAAAACTCCAGAAGAGATGATTAGTTATGGTTGATACGCTGCCATAACCAACCTCTGAGCTACCAGCATGACACGTCACACGTTCTTCCCACTATATATATAAAGAAACTCTTCACACACGCACACACACACACACCACAAAAGACACACTTCCCTCCAGAAAACGTGCTGTGCCCGTGAGGCGTTTCAGAGATAGAGAGATCGATATCAGAGATGGTGGAGCTGAGGATGCTCGCCGTGGCGGCGGTCGCCGTGGTGGCGCTGGCGGCGGCGCTGGCGCCGGCGCCGGCGGCGGGGCAGGGGCCGGCGTTGTCGTGCACGGCGGCGCTGGTGACCAGCTTCACGCCGTGCTTCAACTTCATCACCAGCAGCAGCAACGGCGGCGGCGGCGGGTCGCCGACGGCCGGCTGCTGCGGGGCGCTGGCGGCGGTGGTGAACACAAGCGCCAGCTGCGCCTGCCTCATGCTCACCGGCAGCGTGCCGCTCGGCCTCGGCATGCCCATCAACCGCACGCTCGCCGTCTCCCTGCCCCGCGCGTGCAACTCCAGCTCCGTGCCCCTCCAGTGCAAAGGTATCCCTCCCATTAGAGGGTTTTGGATGAACTAGCGTATATGCAGTACGGCTCTGCGTATATATTTTCTCCATTCTTTTTTATTTGTCACCGTTGATTTGTAGACACACCCTTTAAGGCTTTAACTATTCATCTAATTTAAAAAACTATTTAAATATTATTTGTTTTGTTATACTTTGTTTTATCATTAAAAATATTTTAAGCATGACTTATATTTGTACATATTTTCAATAAATTTGTAAATAAGATGAACGATTAAAGGGTACGTTCAAAAGTTAACAACGACAAACAAAAAAAGAACGGAGGAAGTATATTTCTGGCCATCGGTAGATGTTTTAAATATTCATGTTTATTTTGCAGAAACAACATTTTTAAATTTCGGAGTGTAGATCGGTGCCTGCAGATGTAGTTTCCACCATTACTGTTGATATGACCTAGTTTATACTTTGGGTGTCCTTCTATTGTCGTTTCCAATTTGTTGGGGGATCTAAGCTTTTGGCTTAGAACTTTGTACTCTTCTCTTCCTACTTTTGAATGAATTAGGCAGCTTGCCTATTATCTTTCAAAAAAAAACATTTTTAAATTTCAGAAAAATAGAACAATCAGGTCCTTCCTCCTTTCCGCGTTCCTCCGAAGTGTTTCTTTTAAAGCTGTATAAACGTTTTCAAGAAGAATATGTGAGGAGGGAGTGTACCAGAACACAAATTTTAAAGCATATATGGTGGTTGCAAATACACTGAGTTTCTCGTGTCACTACAAGAACATAAGTGTTTTTTAATAAAATTTATGTATGTATTTGACGATCCAGTGACATTTATTTGCAGATACGTCGACTCAGATCCCAGCTCCAGGGCCCGTTGCCCTCGCGCCCTCCATCCCCACGCTGCGTAAGAACCTTGCTCGAGTCTAAACTCATATCATTCCAAATTTATGGCCTTTTACTCCATCGTTTTCGTAAAAACTCCCTAATGAACCTCACAAATTTTTCTTTTTATTTTGTTATATTTGTAGCGTCGACCCCACCAGCGTCGTCGACGCAGCCCGAGTCGCCGGTGGAGCCGACGGCCACGACGCCGCCGGCGAGCCAGGGCCAGGCGAGGCCGCAGGTGGTGCCCAGCTCTGCTCGGCGAGCCGGAGCTCGCGTGTCCGTGATGATGCCTGCGTCTGCGGTGTTGCTTGCGGCTGTGGCCATGCTGGCCTATTGAGCAGAGTAGCAGACTGAGAGTTGAGCAGGGCATATTGTTTTGTCGCTGCAATATGTATGCGTGTTGTTTTGTGCTTGTTCTAGTTGTAGGAGAGCTGTGTGTGGGTAGGGTTAGTTTATATTGGTTTTATCAGTGGTTTGGGGTTTGGATTTGGCTGTGTAAGTTTCATTCGTTCACCTTGTGGATTAGCTAAATAATATGATGATACGGTTGAATTGAATGTGATTCTTTGGCTTAAATAGTGGTTGGGAACTTGAGATAGAATTATGAATTTTGGGATAAATCCCTCGCATGCCACTTTATGTTGGGCTTTTGCCGTATTGGGCCTTGGCCCATATGGAGAATAGAATAAGATAAAGGGAGAGGGCAGCAGGTGCTGCCCTAAGCAGCAGCTCTCGGCTGCTGGCGGCGGCGGCTGTGGCCGTTCGCAGCTCGCGGAGGCGCGGCGCGTGCGTCGTGGGGCTGATCCTCCGGCTTCCTCGCGCGGTTCGTTGCTCCTCCGTACTTATCCTCTCTCTATTTAGCCGGTTGCCCTCTGGTTTTTTCCGGGGTGCTTGCACGAGCTCATTTTTCCCTCTTTTTGTGTGCACTCCACTGCTCTTGCTTGCCCGTAGGTTTGCCGGTCGGCGGTGGTCTTCGTGGTGGTGGTGCTGCCCCTCTCCGACTAGGGTACCCGGTGGCCACGGGTTTGGGCGCCGAATCTTTGTGCTGCTCTTCCTCTATTCCTCGGGCCTCTTCCTCGGTTTCATCCGTGGTGGAGGTGACGGCATCGTATCTCTGAGTCGTCGGTGGCTACACGTGTAGCATGGTGATCTGATTTCTGGGACAACGACCTAGTCGTGCTTTGCCTCTGCTGTGTCGGTTCGAATTCGACACTACGTAAGAAATTCATTGACTTCTCTGTTTATTTGGTGCAGTGGGCTGATTGAGAATTTTTTGGGGACCTAACCTTCGTGCTAGGGGCTATTATCTTGATATAGGGACACTGCACTTGTCCCTTTAAAATTTTACTCGGTGATGTTCATTGATTTTGAGGCTATGATGATCTGTTAACTAGTGATGCTTTAGGAGTAATTTGTGTTGTTGCCTAAATTATTATTCTGAGATACACTTGCATACTGTGCTGCTGTGTTCTTCTCTTTGGGATCATTTCGTTGATCTGATTAGTATCTGTTTTAATTGGAATGCTCATTCTAGTTTGTACTGTAATTGACATCTAGTTTGATCAATTATTTGAAAGTGAAATCCCTGATGTATGATTGGCATTAGGGCTGAAATTGATCTCTATGTTTCTGGACAGCAGCACTGTATGCTTGTTTTGTAGAAAATTGTATAATAACTTTGGGCAGCACTGATTCTCTTAGGTCTCTCTAGTCACTGATCTTAAAAGCCTATGATAAATTGTAGATATTGGTGTTGAATGACAGTTTTATCTGCAACCCATCAATATATAAATCTGAGAGAAAATTTGTTTAATCAAACCTGGGCACTATGCTGGTTTAATTTATTTCCTTTTTGAATGCCATGTTTTATGAAGTTTGATCATGAATTCATATGTTTTAAATTAAGGAATCATGATTACTACTATTCTAATGGCATTAGTGCATGGTTTGTTGCTTTAATCTGGTTTATATCTATGTTCAGTTGTCCTATATTGCACCTAATTGCCATATTCCAACACTTTATAGTGGCCCAATCCAGTAAATGTCATCCCCCGTGTCAATGACGTGTGGGCATTACCACATGTCATAAACACAATGATGGTATATAGAGAATTGAGATTTTTCTGTAGCGGCACGTAAAAAATTGACTAAATTTTGGGCTAAACAATTTTGAAATACGGGTTATAGGAATTCTCCACCACTCAGAGCGCATTCATCAAGAACCGATCCACTAAGGATAACTTCGTCTTTGCGCAAAATATAATAAAAGATCTAGTACAACACAAGACCGAACTCTATTTCTCAGACCACCAACTACATACCACCGGGTTTATATTCTTTCGCCAACTTGTGTCATTAGACAAACCATGACTCAAATTTTTGTGCAATTCCACTCTAACGTAGCCAGCAGCTTGCTCGAAGTTCTGGGCAAAAAAAAAGAAAGAAAAAGAATCAACGCAGAGCATCTCCAATAATGCCATATCAGCTAGCTATAAAGATTCTAACTCAGCCTTTTGCTTATGTGGGGGAGAGAAAGTGGATGTGCTAGCTACTAACTTGCAGATAGTTTATAACTGATTCCAATGCACCTACTATGTATTACATGTGCACCCCTATTCAATATTATAATCAATTTTATAAATAGTCCATTGAAGAAGCTAACTATATGTTATCTATAGATGACATGTCACTTGTTTATAGCTAGCAGCTAGCTGCACCATTAGAGATGCTCTCAAGCACAGAACAAGCTGTGGTCATTTGTGATCACAATGTATCTCGATAGCAGGTACAAGAATTACGAACAAAACGAGGAGAAAAGGACAAGGTGTGTGCGCATAGTAACATGCGAACTCAACGACTCAAAAGCAAGTAATTACCGACCGGCCACTGTTTGCTAGTGATTGGCGAGGTCTAACTGAGATAGAAGAAATCAAGGTGCATGGAAACATGGAAGAGATGATATCACCACAGTGACAAGGGTGTCTTTTTGAAGCTAGAGAATAAGGTCTCATTCTGGTTGAAAGTTTCTGAAAATTTTAATATGAAAAATTATATAAAAGTTATTTTAAAATTTTGAGTAACAACTATTTAAAACTTTAAAAATAACTATAAATATTACTCCCTCCGGTTACAAAAAGAAGTTACAGTTGACTTTTGGACACGCCTTTGATCATTCGTCTTATTCAAAAATTTAGTTTAAATATGTAAAAATATAAGTCATACTTAAAATACATTTAATAATAAATCAAATCAACGGCGACTTCTTTTTGTGACCAGAGATAGTATATTATTTGGTTTGTGTAAAATAATAAATTTAAACTAATTTAATTTACGCAGAAAAGAGCCACGTCCGAGAGTAGTTTGCTACTTTGCATCTGCCTCTCGTGTAGCTTCCAGGATCACCGGTGCCCGGCGATTAAAGAAAAAAAAAACATGCATTAGCTTTGCAGATGGCACTATGCTTTGTTTAACTGCAAGCTAAAGTGCAAATTAAGGCTAACTAAAAGTATCACGGGACAAGTTAGCACATTTTGGGGCCCTGCTAATCTGCAAATGGCCACATTTTTTAAAAAAAAAAGAAAGGAAGAACAAAAAAACAGCAACAACAATAACAAACAGAGGCAGAAAAGGAAACGGCATTTCAACTGGTTATTCCGGAATGCTAAAAATCACCCGTCAAAATGAAATTCAAAGCACTTGCTCTTCACGGAAGTGATTTCTAGAAGCCACCGACTTTGTCCTTGCGGTTCCAAGAAAATAAAAATCCAGCATTTGCCATAACCAAAGCAATTAAGCTTTCCAGGAGTACTCTCTGTGGTGATGACACGCATGCCGCTGTTTGCAAGCCTCTTCAAACACGGCGCTGCAATGACCAGCCAGATCACCTATTCACCTGGTCTGAAAACGCTGAAAAATCCAAAAGGAAAAAACACAGGAGCAGATGACAAGAAAAGTACATTGCTGAATATTATTAGCAGTTTAGTTTAGCACCTAACATACTTGTGTGAATTCTGATCTGACATGCTTCTAACTGCATGACAAGTTTAACAACTCATGCAAGGAGAGGAAATTAAGAAAAGATTATCACTTTCATTTGCAAGGTTAGGAAGATTCAGCTCACCAAGACACCAAACCTAACCCACCCCACCCCACCTTCCTCTCAAAGCAACCCCTAATCCCCTATAAAAACCATCGCAAATCACAATTCACAAGGTCACACCATTACAGAAATCAGTCACAAACCATAGCTTGTTTTTGTTTCACTGTCAAGGAGGAGGAAACCAAGCAAGCAAAGATTCAGGGAGAGATGTTTGCACGGGCAGTGCCCGCGGCCGCGCTCCCGCTCGTCGCGGCGATCTTCATCTTCCTCGCCGGCGCCGGCGGCGTGGCGGCGCAGTCCACGAGCGGGTGCACGCAGACGCTGCTGAGCTTGTCTCCGTGCCTGGGCTACATCAGCAACAACGAGACGGCGCCGCCGGAGAAGTGCTGCACGCAGCTGAGCAGCGTGGTGAGGTCGGCGCCGGAGTGCCTCTGCGTCGCGCTCAGCGCCGACACGTCGTCGCTGGGGCTCAGCGTCAACAGGACGCGCGCGCTGGGGCTCCCGGACGCCTGCAACGTCCAGACGCCGCCGGCCAGCGACTGCAAAGGTGAGCGCCGCCGCCGTCGCCTGTGATGGTCGGAATTCTTCGGAGCTTGGCGCTGACGTACGTACGTTGCCTGTTACGGTTGCAGGTGCTGCCTCTCCCACGACGCCGTCGACGCCCGGATCGCCGGGTGGCACAGGGTCCAAGGCGACGCCGACGAGCGACGTGAGGAACGGCGGCGAGCTGCTCCGCGGGCCGGCTGGCCTTGTCGCCGGGCTCGTCGTCGCCGCGGTGTGCGCAGCCGTGTCCGGCGTGTGATCTGATCGTAGATATCTTCTTGTTCATGGCCACTGCATCTGATTTGAGGTCAATTTGAGCTCGTGGCAGGGTTCAGATTAGACGTGTCGTGAGACCTGAAGAGTTTGTTCCATTGGTGAAGGAGTTGAGCACTTGAGCTTCCATTTGTACCGTGATAGAACTATAGAAGAGATTCTTCTAGTTTGATTCGCCATTATATTATTTCCGTATGTATAATAAATAAATAAATCACTCTTATTTATCCTCTGCATTCGTTCATCTCAAAAAGTTGCATGTTTCTTCTGCTGCTGGTCTAATCTTCTAAAAATAAAGCATTGGTATACAAAGAATGTAAAATATACATCGGGCAATGGGACAAAAATTGATTTCTAAAAAGACATTTGGTATAAAGACAAACCTCTTAAAATTTTAATGCCTGCCTTATTCTCAATTTGCAAAGAACAAATAATTTTTCTTGAAAAAAGTAAAGGTAGAGATTGTATGTTGGCTTTCTGGAGATGGCTATCCCCTAGGGATGAAATATATAGTGTGGAATGGTTTTGGCCTTGTTTGTTTCAAATTAAATTAAATGAAAGTTTGTTATTTTTGTATAAGTCAAATGGTGTAATATTTTGTAGTCATTTTTGCAGGGGTTTAGATAGTTCTTCTTAGAGTTCGTAAAATAATTTTTTCATAATTTTTTAGATTCTTTTAAACGTTTTTAAGAGGGTTACAAATTTGCTACAGTAAAACTCAACACAACATTAATCTGAAACAAACAAGGCCTTTATCTCTGACTTCAAGTAGTTACATTTCACAAATGAAGATGATGTGCCATGTTGGACTCTCTCAAGCAAACAAAAATTCACTATCGACTCTCTCTACAGAAACATGTCCAATCACTTCCCATCTTGTAAATACAAAAAAACAAAATCTAGAATAAACAAAATGCATCATGAGCTTTTATTATATGGGAAACGGGTTTGCTAAAATCACAACCATAGGCAAAGGGTTCGTGCATGGCAGGCAACGGTGTTTCTGAAAATTGGAACGGTTACAATGTGTAAAACCCAACAGTGGATCGGAAAAACCGTTCCAAGCAGTTCGGTAATTTTCCAACCACTTTTTTACAAGAAAAAGAAGAGAAAAAATACCACTCAGGAACTATCTTTAAAAGGGACGAGGAGGAAGCGGGCTTTCCATTTTTGGGCCTCGTGGGCCAGATTTTCCACGCTTGTTCTCCTCCGTCTTTCTGTTTTTGGGCCTCGTGGGCCAGCCTTTCCACTCTTGTTCTCCTCCGTCTTTCTGTTTTTGGGCTGGTGGGCCAGCCTTTCCACGCTTGTTCTCCTCCACATCAAGAATCAGGACGGTCCGGGCCGGGCCGGGCCTTGCAGTGCTGGCTGGGCGCGAAGCACAACGTGCTGCGCCCTCGATCTCACATCCACTCGTCAGCGTGAGCGACAGCCATGGCAGATGACTTCGAACACACCTGAATTTGATAGTTTTAGTTTTATTATTATTATTATTGAGGGTCATTTCAAAGTATACGGATTACAGAGCAATTCAGCTTTCAAATTATTGCAATTTTTTTTCAAAATTCAGCGAATCAACAAATCAGATCGGCTGAAAAAAATTATATATAGTCAACCGCGTATTGTCGTGCTATGCTCTGGGTACCTGCGTGTGCACGAGCTGTAACGATGGATGCATAAATTTTGATATGGAATTATTAATTCTTACTTATTTAGTGTTTTTTATTATTTATTATTTAACTATGCTACACTTGACCAATTTAAATAGTCCGGCGATACGATCATGTTGTCAGGGTCGTGCTGTCAAAGGACGTTGTGGATGGCCAACTTCGGCGAAGGAGAGGCGGCGTCGGTGATGGAATTGCTGCTGTTCGATGCATTGGCATTTGGCTCATCGCTACAGCTAGCTCCTTAAGGCCATCTTCAATGCAAAACGTTTATAGTAGGTGTTTAAGGAGAGAGAATGTTGCCACATCACTAAGAATTTATGTAGAAAAACTTATTTACAATGCATAGAAATTTGTATGGGTGCTTAGTTTATCTAAGCACGTCTCTAAGCATGGTGCTTAATTAGGCACACATATATACCCTTCTCTATGCACCCATGCAAGCACCTTCTCTATCCTACATGGCAAAAAAACCGTTTTTTTTAAGCACCTGTTTAACAACCTGCATTGAAGATGGCCTAATTCGACGCCGGTTAGTCGGACGTCATGGCAAGCACCCAGATGTGTGGTAACTTACGCCCAGCTATCTGGAGAATATGCATGTTTTGGTTTCCCGTACGTTGGATTTATTTGGATGGATGGGAAATTTATTCAATGTCTTAGATTAATTATCGCTTTGATTATACTCCACCTGGCAAGTACAGGTAGTAGAATCTCGATAGGGAGGGACAACAATGTAACGGTCATACGTTGGATCGCGTGGTATTGAAGTAGTACTTCTCTAATCTCTAAAGTTAATTTACTCCATAGTACAGTACAATGGGTGCTATTAACCGGTTCAGCCTTCATGTTGATGTATGTATATATGCATATACTTCTAGTTCGTCTACTACTGCACTGGACTCCGAGTCTGGCTCTACAGTGTGCATGTATACGTACGCCCTGCATATATGCGTGCTGTCTCGAGCACTGAGTTTAATGCATCGCGTGCTCAGCTCATCTTCACATCTTGTCCTCCATCTCTCCGTTTCTGCATGCATGCACTGCCCTCGAGTCAATGCGTACGTACGTGCCCATCGCATCAGCTGCATCCATCTACTTCGTACATGCCGTGCGTACGTACGTAGCTGCAAGCATGACGGCACTCATGCTAATCACAGTATATATACACATTAGTGTTTTCACTGTCATATCCTAAGTAAAAAAACCTAGATGTTTGATTGAAATTAAAGCAGGTGCCCGCACAAAACAGCTAAATGCATATATATGTCTACGTTTGAGGAAAAAAACATATATATAGAAAAAAATAATTTCTAATTGTAAATTTCTACACGTTGGGGGCACTGGTCCCGTTTTGATCATAGAAAAAACAATCGGATTAACTATCTTCCTAAATTTATTTAGAGATAATAAATGGTTGCTTGATTAAAAAAGTCCTAAGTGTTTGTGGGATGAATTAATGCTAGAGTTCACGAATCAAAGAAGAATCTTTCACAATGTGTATATACTAGAGCTAGTAATAGAATTGCTCCACGTATACGTTCATGCATTTTAGCGAGTGAAGTACGTATACAATGCATAAACCTTTTTCAATTGGATTGAAACGTTCAGTCCAGGACCCATGGGAAAAAAATCTATAAAAACTAATTAAAAATATTCTAAAGACTTTTTTTAAAAAAACTCTACGGAGTCGATCTCCAAGAAGTAACTACCAATCGTTAAGGCATAGAGTATATGATCTTAAAAAAGGATAAATTTTAAGGGGGTAGTGTTAGTTGGTTTTTAAGGTGAAAAAATGAGGGATTAAAGTGGGTCGACAGGAAGCAAACAGCCATAAGAGCGACGACGTGATAGTGAGTGAGTGAGCGAGCGAGAGAGTGAGTCGTGAGAGACTACTGGGAGTGAGTGAGTGAGAGAGAGAGAGAGAGAGAGTGATCTAGGCTTTCAAGCTGTTGTATATGAGAGAGAGCGAGTGAGATGAGCTAGGCTTCATGCTGCATGCATGAGAGAGAAGGGGGGAGAGAGCAGTGGGCGTTGGCAAGTGGCATGCATGGCTCCTCGTCGTCAAGCTCCGTGCATCCACCTCGGCCGGCGAGCCAACCGCAAGGGCATGGCATGGCACGGCAGGGCAGTTCTTCCAAGGCGGCAGCAGCAGCAGCCGCAGGGCAGACACGAGCCACGTGCCACCTGTCGCATGCAGATGCAGCAACCCATTGCGCTTCGTGCCCTGCCTCCTCGTGCGTCGTCCATGGTTTCTACGCGAAGAAAAAACAAAGCAGTAATTGCTCTCCGTTTTGCATATGTTATTGCTAGCCATGGGAAAATAATTACAGAACCTTAAAAATTAATTACGAAATTCCGATGAATATACATATGTTTCATAGACAAAATCTGGTGAACATCAAGGAACAGTCGTAAAAAATTTTAAAAAAATTACTGATGAAACTTAAATAAAAGACCAATGAAACTTCGTAAGTTCTGATGGAACTTGAGGGTGCAGTGAAACTTGACTAACTACTAATGAAACCTGAGAAAGTACCGGTGAAACTTGCATGCGTGCTTATAAAACTTGATGAAAGAACCAACAAAGTTTAGCTACCTACCGATAAAACTTGAAAATGACTAATAAAACCTAGCAAACCTACTGATGAAATTTGAAGAATAACTGATGAAACTTCATAATGCACTAATGAAACCCCATGTGTCAACATGTTCAAAATTCACCCCGCACAAGAAAATCAAGTTTCACGTGTACATTATTGATGTTTCATGCGAAAAATGAAGAATGGACCTCCCGATGCAAACAAGAACTATTCCACCCGAATAAATGCAAAGTTCCACGGACAAAAACCAAGTTTCATACATATGTTACATATGTTGAAGTTCCCATCCAAAAATCAGGGGTGGTTCACCTCCTCCTGATTCTCTTCTTCTTCAGACCCGACGAGCTCCCACGCCGTGCTCACCAGACTCGGCGACCGAAGCTCTAGGACAATAGGGCTTCTCGCTGCCCCCTGTTCTGAGAGAGAGGAAGAGAGAGATGAGATAGGGATGAGAGAAGGATGGCCCCTTGTTGCCATGGCGCGTTGCTCCGATCAATCGGAAAAAGGGACGTTCACATCCACGCTTGGGGAAACGGCGCGCGAAGCGATCCAGATCGTGGAGGGAGGCGCGGCCGCGCGGCCACACGTCTCATCAGAACGATCGGATGCGAGGCAGGAGCGTTAATTCCGTTTCAAATTTATGTTTTTTTTGTTCATTTTTGGAAATTTAAATCGATCCTAGTAGGCGGAAAAGAAAGTCGCTAGGGTTCTCGAAAGAAGCGTCCGGTTTCTTCAGGAAAAATTATCCAGTTTCATTTGGGAAATCGTTTGATTTGAACGAGGGATCGAGGCTTAACATTCGCCTTTTGATTTTTCAGAAAATTGTCAGGCTTTACTAAAAAAAACATTCGTGATTTTTTTTTTGCTTTCTTCCTAATATCTAAAATTTAATTCTTGGCTTCAATTTATCGGACCAAGATTTCGATCATGCCCCGCGTTTTGTCTTCAATTTTTTGAACCAGCATTTCGATCCCGTTCTGCGGGGATTCAACAATTTTCCCGGATTTGGTCTGCATCGCTCCAGCATCTGATCAAATTCGTCTCTCTTCATTCATGAGCATGCAAAACCATGCATCTATCCGGTCCAGAGCTTGCAGTTGCAGCTGAGGCGGCAGCAGCAGCAGCAGCTAGCACTTCCCCATCCCCTAGCTCCTGCTCTGCCACATGAACCAGTTGCATGCATGCCAATCCAGTGCTAGCTCTCCACATAGTTTGGCCAGATTTTGATCTCCTCATCGACTGATCAGTTGCTCGTTACAGTTGATTTTTTTAAAAAAGAGGTATTACCCCATTTTCCATTGCATCTCAGAAAAGAAATACAGCGGAAACCATGTTTTGCAATATTACAAACGAAAGGCCCGCAAGGGTCCCGGAAATAAAGGCCAGGTCCGGAACTAGATCAACTTTTTGACAGTACCCAGACTTGAAACCGAAGTACTAGTAGATTTTCCAAAAATCCAAACAGGCCAGATCCAGCTACACAACAATCCAGAACACCAAAATAACTAATCCAGCAGCTGAGGGTTGGCATCCAGGAGCCGATGACGCTGAAGGCAACGAGCTTGAATCCCAGCAGCCGTTTCTTCTAGCAATACAGCACCATGGGTCAGCATTTCCTTTGATTCCCCTGCAAATAAATCCGCCCAATATCGCAACACCGCACAAATGGAATGAATTATTTGCACAGGTGAATTAAATGTTTTCATTTCAAAACACCATTTGTTCCTAGCTGTCCAAATGCACCAAATGACAGCCACAATGCAAGCGCAATAGAAAACTCCCCCAGAAGGCCAATTGATGAAATCCACCCAAAGTAGCCACACCAGCTATTTGGTTTAGTCGCAACCTTAAAGGTGCTAGCTATAATACACCAAATTGAAGCGGCAACCGAACAGTCAAAAAATAAGTGTTGGATGCTTTCCAGATTTCCACAGAAAAAGCAAAAAGGGCTACCAGGCCAATTTTTACTCCTAAGCACATCTTTTGTCAAAATAACTCCTCTACACACTAACCAAAGAAAAATCTTAATTTTAAGAGGGATATTAGCTTTCCAGATAAAGGAATAGTCTACTACAACACCAGAAGTAAGGATCAACTTATAAGCAGATTTAACAGTGAAATTAGTATTCTTAGAACTTTTCCAGATAGCTACATCTTTTTCATTAATATCAATTTTCGAAAGCAATTGTTGTCTGAAGTTATCCCAAGCAGAATACAAACTGTTATCAAGAGCTCTTCTATTAGATAAGTTCACCCCCATATCTACAGCGTCCGCAACCGAAATGTTTTTATCAAAACAAACATCATAAACTGAAGGAAAAGTAGAGCTGATGGAAACACCCTCCCACCAAATATCATGCCAGAAATCAATTTTTCTGCCATTACCCAACTTAAACGTTCTGTTTTTCAAATAAAACCTCCTTATTTTCAAAAGTTGTGACCAAACAGCAGAGTCAGAAGCTTTAGATTTGACCAGAGATAAAGGTGTATCCTTAAGGTATTTGGCTTGAACCAGGGAAACCCAGGGACTGTTTTTAGTTTCAAGTTTCCACAACCATTTACACAACAAACTAATATTAAGTGCACGCAGATTCTTAACCCCCAGACCACCAAATTTTTTAATGGTGCAAATTTTGTCCCACTTGACAAGGTGATACTTCCTTTTAATATGAGTACTACCCCAAAAGAAGTCTCTTCTAATCTTATCAATCTTAGCAATCACTGCAGCAGGAATCATAAACAAAGACATATGATAAATTGGTATACTGGACAAGCAAGAGTTTATAAGAACTAGTTTACCACCTTTTGAAAGAGTGCTACCCTTCCAATTATCCAGCCTTTTGGAAATTTTTTCCACCATGAAGGCCCAGTCTCCAACTTTGTTCCTAGCATAGCTAACTGGAACACCCAAGTACAACATAGGAAGAGAGCCAATAGCACAGTTAAAGATTTTTGCATAATCCTGTTCTTTTTGAGGTGTACCATTTATAACATAAAGTTCACTTTTAAGAAAGTTGATTTTTAAACCTGCCATGTTTTCATAAAGATACATGAGATATTTGAAATTGATAGCTTTTTCTATATTTTCCTCTAAACACACAACAGTATCATCTGCATATTGTAAAATTGGAACTCCACCTGGAATCAAATGAGAGGCTACACCACAAATGGTTTCATTCCTAACTGCAGTATAAATCATTTTAGACAAAGAGTCAGCCACCAAATTAAAGAGTAAAGGGGATAGAGGATCCCCTTGTCTAACACCCTTTTCACTTTTAAAATAATTACCTTGAACTCTATTCACCAAAACACTAAGAGTCCCATTAGTAACAATTTTTTTGATCCAATCACACCAAATAGGATCAAAACCTCTTAAGGAGAGGCAATGGGTCAGAAAGGACCAACTAACCTTATCAAAAGCTTTTTCAAAGTCAAGCTTTAAAAAAATGGAACACTTACCACTTCTCTTAGCCTCGTGCATAAGTTCATGAAGAGAAAGCACACCATCCATAATATCCCTACCTTTTAAAAAAGCATTTTGAGAAGGAGCAATTATTCTATTTAGTACGGGTTCAACTCTATTAGTAAGAACTTTGGTTATTATCTTGTAGACAACATTAAGGAGACAAATAGGCCTAAAATGAGTAATAGAATCAGCAACTATTTTCTTTGGAATCAAGGTAATAATGCCATAATTAAGTCTTTTAACTTCAAGGACACCTCTATGTAAATCAGCAAAGATTTCAAAAAGATCACCTTTTACTAAATCCCAACAATGTTGAAAAAATTCAATAGGGAAACCATCAGGACCAGCAGCTTTGTTTGTTTTCATGGAAAAGACTGCTTCCTTGATTTCTTCCAACGAAAATTCAGAAACCAGAAAAAATGGCATATAGGGGGTGGTAGCAAAGTTGGGGATGGCAAAAAGAAGGTGGCAATGTTGGGGGTGGCAAATAGGAGTGGGGCAATGTTGGGGGTGGCAAATAGGCAAAATCCTCGGAGAGAGACACAGGAGAAGAGAGAGATCTCACCAGATTGATGGTGTCCAGGTGTCGCCAATCCGACGGGAGAGACGCGCGCTCCTGTTCCGGACAAAACAGATGACGACAGCACTCCCGGATTCTGAAAATCTCCCGGATCCGCACCATCGTCGGCGAAGTTCCGGGCAATTCCCGGCGAGCTTGCCCCCATCCCATCGTCGAACTGCTGCTGGCATCTACTCTTGTCTTGGTTCGCCTCCAGACACTTGAGGGACGCGGTGTACTGGGAGAAGCAGGCTGAGTCGGCACTGGGGTACGGCGGGGTCGCCGTCGCCGGAGAGGAATCGCGGTGGGTTGGAGGCACCGCGGCCGCCTGCATTTCCTCGGGGGAGAGCGGTACACATCGCACAACATTGTACATGTCGGCGATGTAACCTTGAGATGGCTCTCCTCGACGACCGAGCAGTACAAGTCGGCGCCGTTCATGCAGGTATGCATGCCTTGCATCAGTACAGCATGTGGTACCTGCCCAAGGACATGACACTGTTTTTCATTCTGAAATGACTGCAAGAACTTTTTAACTCTTGAGATTACTTGGGTCATTTGCAAATTTTCAGGAGAAACACGGATTTGATTTATTGATTAGCAGGTGCCAGTGCAGATAGTGCCTTTGCTTGCACTGCTTGGATTTGTTGGATGCGACTGTTCCTTTCTCTTTTTTTCACCCTGCTTTAGCTTTATCTTTCACTTGCATGCACTGTTGGAACACCATTTTTTACCTCTGTTTCTTTTGCTTTCTGCTTTACATCAGCTGCCGCCGCCGCTTGGAACAGTATATCTGCCAATGCATGAATCTGAAAATCTGCCAAAGCAAAGGGAAAACAAACTAATTGCATATTTGCAGCCTTTGAATTACACTGCCATGCATAGTCCAGGAAGCCTCCATATGTAAATTACAAAAGTACAGTACTACTCCACTATACTCCCCAAGTTGGTGCTGGAAATGCAAAATTAATAGGGGATACAGTTCCTGGTTGACCGCATTCTATTATGATTTACTCTTCACATGGACAGCAGGGAATCAAACAATATATAAATCTCTCCTAGAACAGAGCGAAGATCCAGAGTTCTGAAGCAAAGAGTCAAAACTCAAATCTGAGCCACAGCTCTGAACCTCGTCAGGATTAACTGGCACCAAGCTCTGCCGTTGTTGTAACTGCCATGTATTCATTCCTGGATCAGCTCTAAAGGAAATTGGAAGAAAAATTCTGAAATCTTTTTATACAACAAGTGCAGTGAGAATAACAAGGTGTGCCCTCTGGACGGCAGCAGAGACGATGCAATTTGGCTCCGATGCCCTGGCAATGAGATCACAGCATGTGGTTCCCATTCAGCTAGAGACCAAGAGGAGCTCAAACAGTCACATCCAATATGATATGCTTACTATAACACAGATGTGCATTATTTCCATGCTTCCGATATGAGCAAGACTAACAGTGGCCTAAAATAGCATTGCCACAGCAACCTTCAAGAACCATACGTACATAACAATTGGTCTCTTTCTTTTGTGGACAGCATTGAGAAGGAACAAGTTCTTTCGAAAGCCAGAGCCCATGCTATGTGAGGGCGAGGTGATGGAAAAGCACTGTTTCTACTGCAATGGAAATTACACAGCAGAGTCACCCAGGAGCATAATGGAGGAAGCCTATCTTTTTGTCGCACAGCAATGAGTACAACAAATGCATGCCTCACTAAACTGCTAAAGCATTACAAAAAAGGGGTATACACATGATTGTAACAATGCAACCCTCTCACACCCATCATTCCTCCCTCAGGCTAGTAACAGTTCTGCTAAAGCTAAGTTCAAGCATCATTGTTTTGAAATAATTCTACAACTTGCATAAGATACACTTGCTGGTTTTACAGGGCTTCCAAAGGGAAAGGGAAAACGAAAAAGAAAAGAAAAGGGATATATGGTGTTTATTGACACATTGGAAATGACATCTTGCTCACAGAAACTAGGCTAAAGTTGGTGTATTGTTAATGATATGGGCTGATACTATTCCGTTGACATAATGGTTGCCTGCAAAATTGCCCAATATCCTGCAAGTGTCCACAAAAAATGCTAATTAACTTAGTGCTTGCAAGAAATTTTAACTATATCTGAATTAACTGAGATGTACCTTTAAGTTAGTATTTGCATATTCTCCCTTGGTTATCTGTCATGAAGGATGCCAAATAAACAAGTCATTAGGTATGAAACCATATCATCACAACTGGCAATCATATCTTAGATGCTAAGCATGTCTCACAGCAGCAAACAAAGAGTCAAAAGAGAGGAAAAATAGTCAAACTCACATCTAATGAGCTGAATCTTCAACCCTAAATATGTTATTTTTGACCAACCTCCTAACCTGCACAGCGCGACAGTGAGAGAAGAGTAAATTATTGTCGAATACGAGTAAACAAAGTGGTGTAAACAATGATAGACCTTAATGCAATCAAAACAAAAGTGTGAGTTGTAATATACTTGGAAGTGTCATCCAATAAGAGTTACCATACCTTGCATCACACTGATAAGTAAAATCAGTAAATGTTTATGTCTCTGTAGCTCTGCGAATGTGGTAAAAGCTCTTCCACCTCAATTCTAGAGCTGAAATAGCCCATATTTCTCCTCCTCTGGTGGATAATCTCAACCTCTGCCACGAAAATGCTGTACACTGGTCTGTGGTCGGAGAATCGAGACTCCCCACGAACATAAGATAGCTGATTGAGGCCATTACCATACCAGAGAATGCGGTCACACCTTTTAGTCCAAAAAACACACAAAAAAAGGGATGAGATCCTCACTTTTAGCCAAAAAAAAAAAAAGTCCTATACACCTATGTATATGCACAGAAACCAAACAATATTACCATGCAGGGGTTCTCCTTTTCTCTTTGGGATGCATGCCCTCTCCGGCATACCGATCTGAGTTGAACGAATACTTGTATGTGGGAGGAAAATAAATCCTTCCTTCCTTCCAGCCCTGGAAAACTCGCCCATATCTTTGTTGTATTCGAAGCTGTTCCATAAGAGGTAAACTCAAAAGTTCATTGTAGCCCTCATGACTACAAAAACAAGTGCATAGGATTTCTCTTGTCTTGAGGCATTGTAATCATCCGATTTTGTTGTATGGAGTTGTAAATTACAACCATACTAACAGAAATGGGTCATCTTGATTGTGCACTGCAAATTACCTGGTCTTTCTCTAGTAGCTGCTTCCAGTTATGCATTTCAACAAGAGCTTTCGCGGAGCAATATGACAGGGCAATCCGATAATTCAAATCCCCAAGCCATATTATTCGACTGCAATTAGCATTAAGGGGTAACCAAATATTAGACAAGTTTACTGCATGTTTTACGCTTGCATGCTGGAAAATTAAAACAAATCTAAAATCACTTACTCATGCTCAAGAATTGTTTCAGGTGACTTAACATCACTGGCACCACGGACCCGTGGAAACCTAGTCTTTCTTAAAATTTCCATGACATCAGAATTCCTGCGCAGTTCATCCCCTTCCTTTTCCCCAGAGGTCAAATGACAACAAACAAAGCAGAAACTCGTCTGGTGCAAAGACATGCTTATTGATATTGAACCCTGAAATACAAGGGAAGGACCTTACGACAAGAAAATTTCAATATATTAGCAATAATTAAATGTCTACAGGAAAGGCATGCCTGTATGGCTGTATCCTTAGTCTATGTATTACCTTATTTCCAAGATAACCCATCAATCCTCTACCCACACAAGAAACCTTCAAGTTTCTGACATCGTCTCTTATTTCATTGCGTACCCAAACAGTGAGAAATATGCCAACCATCTGTTTGCTGGCAACCAAACAATACCTGAAGATCCATAGGTATTTTTTGAAAAGTTAATTTCAGTGGAGCTTAAGTAACAAAAGAATGCAGTAGCATTAAGATCAACAATTATTAGGGTAAGCCGCACCAGATCCACAGTAAAAAAATGGCAATATTTATGAGGGTATTCACAATACCTAGAACTATTTGATTGCTCGTCATTATCTTCAGTAGGTCCTGATGTGCTGTAGCTATAAGGGAATGGTGAAAATTGTGCAGCATTGCTCAGTTCCTCATCAATGTTCTCCTCTGGTGACCCAACCCACCCCAAATTTCCATCAAAATCGCTTGGTCTGCCTCCCAAGCTGATTGGATCGCAAACGCTAAACCTGCGATCCAACCTTGGTTGTGGGAACATGTAGTCCCCATCCAATCTTAAACTCCGGCTGAGGTTGTGGAATGATCGACGATGGAAGAACGAAAAGTTATCCTGCCTTCTTGAAGACCCCTCAAAATCAGCATCTAGTTCTACAAGCGGATCAAGGACCGGTGATGGTGTATGATAGCCACCACAGCCATTAGCCCCAGGATTCTTGTTCAGAGTTCTCCTAATAAGGGATACCCACTTCTTTGCAGGAATGTTATCTTCAGTACCGAGTACATTTCCAGCATTCAAAGGAACAATCTCCTGAAATCTGTGAAACATTGACAGATCAAGTTAACTGAAATAGCTCTATGTCACCCACTGTCTAAATCAAATTGGATCTGAAGGAAGGTCATTGAACACAGACCCTAACACGTAGATATCAGCAGGAGGGGAAGAATGGAGCCACTCATCTAAATTTAGGCCCCTGGGTGGGGACTTGCCACCGACATTCCATGTTGCGGCGAAGATTCTACACGCAAAAGGTAGCAAACAAAATATCTATCAGATTCCTTCAACATAATGCGGCAGAGTCAAATTGCAGGTAACAACCTAATAGCAATGTGGACAATGATGATCGTACAAAGATGCAAGATTCCATCTTATCTACAAAATTGACATTACACTACAGACCTGATGGCCCTAGTAGATAAATACACAAATTGAATCAATAGTACCTACCTGTAATCTTGGACCTCTGTCAGGCGTGCCACATCGAAATCATTCCTCCCTCGGCGAACCCGATCAGCACTCCGCTTTGACGACCGGTCTGCGGGCCCATAAGCAAACAACGGGCAAGAACAATCAGATAACTTGGCAGATGAAAAGAACTGATGCTGCTGCAGATAAAGATTCAATGGAGCTTGACAAAGAGGGAACTCAGCAGGAGAAAAAGAGAAATGTGGTGGAAAGAGAAAGCTGCATCTGTGGGGGAGTGTGAGAAGAGTGTCTAGAGCTGTGGTCCAGATGCATCTTTTCACTGTACCTGTCCTATTTTTTTTGGTTGTGCTTGTGCTTGCTTCACTCCCTGAGAAGCTGGCCCTCCATGCTCCACCACCATCCTTTCCTGGATCACACGGCAAGCTCAGTACACCAAACAAACAAAGCAACAAATGCAAAGGCAAAGCTGATTACTTGTGATCTTTTGACGAACTCCGTAACCTTAAATCAGAAACAAAAAAAAGGCACACCGGAGAAAATGGGGAAGTTTTCAGGTGAGAAACACACATGCGCATCATTCCGAGCAAAATCAAACGAAAGAAAATTGCAAAATCTGTGTGGCAAAAGGTTGCTAGTTGGTTGGGACCTTTTAAAGGCTTGTATCACTAAATCAGAACTGGAGACTGAGACTGCAGAGCAGCAGATATCTACGAGGGAAAAAGTGTTTGATTGAGACATGTCAATTAGTTGCTCATCTAACTTTGAGTTAAGGCAAGAACTTGGACTAAAAAGATTGGATAAGGAGATGATAACTATAAACACAACATGATGAGTCACAAGCTGCCTGCCCAGACCACAGGGGAGCAGCAGGGAGAAAGGGAAAAGGGAAAAGGGAAAAGACGCCATTTGGGTCTGGAGGCCTGGAGCCCTGGAGCAAGCACAGCTAACCCCAAAACAAATAAATGCACAGAAATAAATTCTAGCAAAATGAGATTGCCATTACTCATCATTAATCACACCTTGGCTAGCATCAGCATCAGCGTGGAAGTCCTGCGCCTTGATCCTGATGTTGAACCACTTCCTCACGAGGGACTTGGACCATGAAAGCTACACACATGAAAGAAAGAAGAACAAAATGGAGTGAAAAAAAAATCAGCAGCAGCACACATTAACAACCTGATCAAAGCACATCTGAACACTCAACACCAAGAACAGAGAGATGCATTGATTCATCTGATCAAGAGAACCAGGGAGACTGACTTACCTTGCTCTTCTTGGCGCTCTCCTCTCTCATTGTCTCATAGCTCCCTCCTCCACAGGGGCGCAGAGCAGCCTACACACCCCTTCTCCACCTCTTCAGCCACCAAGATGGATCTCTGCAGCAACAAGCCTCAAATCCAGCACCAAATCGTCCCCCAAAGCCGGGATTTTTATCCGGATAACACAAATCTTGGGCCGACTTTGCCAAATCAGCCGCAAGCCACACCAAGATTATACACCAATGGCAAGGATCACAAATAATCTTCCAGCCAGCGAGATCAAGGCAGCGCCCAAGAAGAACCTCTCCTCTCTCCTCCACGCAAATGCAGCGCCACCTTTAGCCTTCGGCCAGGACGCAGGAGCTTGCTAGGACGGGTACAAGACCAGCAAGGCCTACCACTTGCAGTTTTCGCAATGGATGGAGGTAGCTACTAGCGAGCAGCTACGAGGCTACGACATGGAAGATGAGAGGAGTGAGGCTTGCGCTGCTCACCTCACTCCTTTTGCTGCCCTTTTATCCCTCCTCCCTGTTCCACTCTCTCCCCTGCACCTTGCTTTCTGCCTCTCTCTCCTCTCCTCTTTTCTTTCTCGGCCTTGTCGCCCGAATCCGGGGAGGAGGAGGAGGAGGAAAGGGAAGGAGATCAGGAGGGCCAAGCAAGAGCTGTGGAGGTGAAGCAGGAGGGAGCACAAATGGCAGCGCTCTGCACTGGAGCAGACAAGGCAATTTTCAGTTTGCCCGAGGAAAATGAGGCGGGGAGAAATAAAAACTTGGCCTTTTTTCTTTGGATTCTTGCAGCTGTACACGTTTGACAACGACAAAGTATTTGTATCTTACAAGCATAGGCCGTCGCTAAGCTTTTCTTAAAAGGAGGTTAGAACAGGGCTAACAGTTTGTAAAAATAAAGTAATATAAATAGCAGATTTGCTAATTTTCATACATCTAAAATTTTTTTAACCACCAGTCACTATAAAATTATACTATAATAGCACTAAAATTGTGTTGTTCACCAGGATACAATTTTAATATATATTTGCTATATGTCAATTATCTATTTTATTAATTGATTTTCTATGTTTTATTACTATATAAATCTGCTAAATACAAGTGCTCATATATTTTTTATCTTTCTATGTTTCAAGTCATTATGTTTGTTTCAATTAATTGAAAATTGCACGTCGGTAATACTAAAATTGCACTTACTAATAATGCATAACTTTAGTATAGTTATAATGAAAATTATTAAAATTGACTCACTTATTTTATTTTTAGACGATTGTGTGGTAGCCGCCCCTACAAATAGAGGTGGTCGTATTTGTAGTTTTTACTTAATGATGCAGGCAGAAGTTGGAAAAATTTGGAGAGACCGCTCTATGGTATTTCTGAATGCACCATACATATGTTCACATGGTTTTGTGTAGCGGCGTGATATGCCGATAATGGTAAGTCAGTATCACCGAACCTAAGACATGGTTATATAACCACTTACAAATGAGGAAGGACTTTTTCTTTCGTTTTGGATGGCATCGTATTAGCAAATTCATGTAGCTTGAGAGGTGTATATGTGTTATCAATATAAATATATAAATATTAACTTCTCTTCAATCTATGGGTCGCGACACATTTTCGGTGTTTCATATACTCTTTTTTATCTTTAGTGATAATCATGATTTCAGAATAGGATAAAATTTCATTTAGAAAATATTATCCCTTTTTTCATTAAGATCCTTGGGCAATAACAAAATATTATGCTCGAGACAAGAAAGATATTAAACGAACAATGGTCTATCAAACGATGGTATTAAATTCTACCCTGATTTGAGATTATTATAATTGATATTTTCTTAAAAAATCGCAACATGTGTGGTCGCTTTTTTTTTGAACGAATGGGACAGGCGCTCTGCCATTTCATTAAGAAGAAAGAAATAATACAAACTACAAGAAAAGAACGGCAGCCACTAGCAAAACCGAAAGGGATGCATGGCCGAAAAAACAGACCGCCACCACCTAGGCAATGCAAGGAGCCGCCCACCACCACCACAACGCCGGACACGACGTGTGGTCGCTTTTGAACTTTGTAGAATCCTGATGCAAAATGAGGCATAGATTTGGTGTATATTATTGCAATGGTTAGATATTGCTAGTACCATACTAAATAGAATCTCAGTATCTCACTGCACTAGAAATCTTCGAGAAAGTGCGGTGCGCATGTCAATCAACCACATAATCCCTAGAAAAGTTTTTTTTGCAATCTATTTTACAGTATCATAGCTTCTTTTCCTTTCCCCGGAAAGAATCCATTTAGGATTCGGGGAACAATGGACAAATGCTAGTCCATAGCATTATGCGAGAAAACAAAAGAATCACGAGGGAAAAAATGGCATCTTACGTTTCTCGTCAATACCTAATTTATCCTAAAGAAAAAAACACAAGAGATGTCTAATTACTGATTGCAGGTTTGGAATGGTTGAGCTGAATTAGGCCTGCTCATTTGTTGGATTTGGACGAGTTAGTGTTGGGTTTTTTAAAACCCAACCCGACCAAAACTCAACCAGCCCAAGCCCAATCTGACCCGGTGCACTGGGTTAAAAAATATGGGCCCAAACCCGACCCGAGTCCGCACGCCTGATTTTGTAATTTTTTGGGCCCGGGCCTAATCCGACCCAACGGTCAGGCATCAAATCGAGGCCCGGCCCAACCCGGTGCACTGGTCAAGAAGGGTCGGGTCAGGTATGTCGGGCCGAGCTACCCATGAGAAGTCTAAGCTGAATGAATAAAGTGGCTAAGCTGAAGTTAGTTGTATGTGGGACTAAATAGATAAATTAACCGGAATAAATAAGTGTAAACCACTTTGAACATGTAGTAAGACCAAATGACATAGCAATCATTGAGATCATTAAAAAAATCAAATGCCATTCATGGGCCAATATCAATACCAGCTAGAGGAATTTAGGAGTTGGAGTTTATGGAGACGTGTTCAAGTCCAATCTACGAAGTAGCATAGGCAACGAAAAAGCCAAGGGGGCGACCAGGGATGAAGTTCGTTGGCTTCCTTGTGACTCTAGTTTCGTCGTTCTTGTCGGAGTTAGGGAAGTGATGAGAATTCTCTTGTCGTCTTGAACATTCAGGTTTTTGTCTAATCTAATTTTTTGGGCTAGAATTTGGTGTTCGCCCTATCTTGTATGGTAACATTTTTGTATCATACTAAGCTCTCTTCCAAGATTATGTGGTCTAATGTTTGCCTTTGGCAACGTCTTTCATAGGGTTAGTACTCGCAGTCTGCAATGTTTTCTTGGGTTATTGGGATTTATGTCCCCATGTGGTGGGAATTTTATATCAGGCTGTCATGTAAAGTTATTCTCCACAAGGACGTCGATACCTTTTCCCATGATTATAAGTTCCATCGAATACTCTAATAAAAATTTTATTATTCCAAAAATAACAATCCACAAAAACCCCCCAAAAAGGGGCACAGCCATCCCCATATGGCTAGTCCAGCCACTGAGCACTGTTGCGGGGGCAAAAAAGGGAAAGAAGCAGACATGGCCCCGTGCGAGGTGGGGCCCATGGCGCAGCCGCCCTGCTCCGTGGGCCCGCCAGCTCCATTGCCGCGCCCGGGCCCACCCCCTGACACCGGTGGCTCCTCGCTCGCTCCACCTGGAGGCAGGACGGGCTCGGTCTCCCCTTCCCCCGCCGCGCCGCACCCAGAACGGTACCCGCTGTTTTTGGCCCATGACGTGTGGGGTCGCGGGTGGTTGGTCCCGCTCGTCAGTTTACTGGGTAGGAATGTGCGCGCGCGGTTGCTCGTTCAGGGAGGAGGAGGAGGCGTCCCTGCTCATCATGGGGTCGCGGTAGTTATTAAAATTAAAGCGAATTTAAAGTGCGTAGTAAAAGAGCGGCGAGATGAGGAGTTAAAGGAGGTGTTTGTTTGTTGAATGGAATGGATCTTGGTCGTCACGACCAACTGGGCCTTTCCAAAGCACAAGGACACCAGGTATAGTTAATGCTACTAGTTGTCCTGGTGCTATTTTACTACTCCCTCCGTTATGAAATAGTAGTCGTTTTGGACATTGACACGGTCTCCAAAATACAACTTTGATCATACAAAACTTTATAAAATTTATTTATAATACATTAAAAATTATATTATTATGAAAGTTCTTTTCAAGACGAATTCATTTATATAATTTTTATGCTCTCAATCTAAATGGTTTAAAAGTTCTCTATGGATAAAGTTCTAAAACTTTGACTTATGACAAGTCTAAAACGACTACTATTTCATAACGGAGGGAGTATTTTCCTAGGGAAAAAAAAACAACGTGACAGTAGTAGTCCTAATACTAATATAAGTGTAAGATGTGTAAATATTTCTCGTCTTTATTATTGAACGGCCCTCCTCCTTTTTTTCTATGTTTATCATCTTTTTTTTCATCTCTCTAGCTCTCTCTGTATATTCTTCATCTCTAGTTCTTGATATTCTCTATCTCCAGTGAGCTTTGGTGGCCAGATCCGACGAACACGACGTTGGGGATTATCGGATCCGGAGAAGAAGAGGGCTAGGAAAAGGTGAATAACATATTTTCGTATGGAACTTTAGCAATAGCAATGCACGTGTGAAACTTGGGTTTTACCTACTGAACTATTTGTTTGTTCTCGTTGACCTCTTATTATTTGCATTGGGAGATCCACCATCCATTTTCTCATGGAACTCTCAACAATGTACGTGTGAAATTTAATGTTTTGCTCGTTGAAGTTTGGGTTTTTGTACACTGTACTTTTATGTTGTTCTCATGAAACTTTCGGTCATCATGTATCATCAGTAGGCAACTTTCATCGGTTCTCTTACCATGTTTCATTAGTACATTTTTGCAAGTCTTACATGTACTTTTTCAGATTTTATTAGTAGCTAGTTAAGTTTCACTGCATTTTCAATCTTCATCATCACTCACCAAAATTTTATTGGTATTTTTTCAAGGCTCATCGGTAGCTTTCTCAAATTTTAGCATTTTTTTCCAAGTTTCATCTATGTTACCATGTTTCACATGTGTATTTATCAAGATTCCGCGGCTATTTTCCAAAAGTTTTGTAGTTATATTTTCAAGGTTTCGTGCCAATGTCATGCCGGCGTCATGCGAAGGACTTTGGATTTTCAAAGGAAAAACAACTAGGTCTTTCTTCTTCTTGCTCTCCTTTCAACACCCCTGAGTCGACTCTTTCTCATATGCACGGCCATTGTTGACCACCTCCCTCCATGTTGGAGCCCATACGAGCCAACACACCACCCATGACTTGTCATGACATGACATCAGTGTGGAGTAATCGGACCATACAAGAGAGGGATAAAGGAAGCTAACTCGACCATACAAGAGAGGGAGAAAGGAGGAGGAAGATATAAAATCTGTTTTTTCTTTGGAAATTTAATAGGTTATTTTATATAGAGAAACATGTGCGAGAGGAGTGGAAGCATTGTACCAATACTGAAACAAGATCCAATTAATGGTCGCGAGACTGTGAGAGCCGCATGTACGGACATATGTATGCGGCGCCCGCCATTAGCACATGGCACCGCAGGTACATACCCTCACGTACGATCTTCCTAACAGATAGCCAGCTTCGACGTTCACTAGCTTGCTAAGTCCTCTTGGATTCAATGCGCTTACGTGTGTCAGCAAAGCACACACCTTTGTGTTTCGCCATGCAAGATCTAGCAACGACATTGCATACACTTTCTCTTCTATTATTTTTCTCGTTGTCGTACGTCACAGCTCCTCCAAACAAAAGAAACGAACTCTTATATGCATCCATCGATGATGCACGTATATGCATCATCATCAGTGGTCGTGTTGTACACACCATGGAGATCGACTAGCAGCAGTACGGTGCGTGCCTGGTTTATGGGGGCAGCATCGATCGATCACTCTCTCTCTCTCTCTCTCCTCTCCTTTGTGAACACTGAACAGAGATGGATGAATCGATCGAGTTCGTTCCCGGCCGGCCGGCAAGCACAGGGGTGCTACGATTCGGCGTCAACGCTCGTGCTCAACAGTGTTCGCTTCAGCTTTTCATGGTAAGAATCTTGTCTTATCAGTTAATTTATCTAATTTATTTATATGAATTATATGTCAATTACATGTCTTCGTTTAAATTTTAAAGATTTTATCTATCTTAAAGATTTGTCTAAAAGCTCTAAAACGTAAGTTGCAAGAACTAGATTGGACTCTCGAGACTGCCTCAAGTAGATAAGTCAAATCATTAGATAAGTCAAATAGAATAAGTTGAGAAGAACGGGGCATAAGTTTTGTACATACATTTTAATGTTTATCGTTATATTTTAAAATAAGTTGAGAAGAACAGGGCGTAATTTCATACATATATTTCTAATGTTTATCATTATATTTTGCAGGTTTCACTTGTACTTTGTTTTTCATGTTTTAGTACTAGTTAACCAAGTTCTACTGCACTCTTAAGATTTATCAGCACTTACCGAAGTTTCATTAGTCTTTCAAGGTTAATCAATAGTTTTTTCAAGTTTTGACGGTTCTTCACCAAGATTCATCAAGTTTCGCGCATGTTTTATATGTATATTTGTCAATGTTCATCGATATATTTCTCAAAGTTTCGCAGATATTTTACAAGGTTCCATGCTTATGTCATTCGTACACCGGGAATTATTTCATCGGATGTCTGATTTGTGGCGTTCACTGGTTTCTTTTCTATAACATCATTATCTACAAAATCTATTCACCCTCTTAAATCTCTTCAGACTTTACCCACCCCCTAAAATTTCTTCGCGCTTAAACTGCACTCCAAAAATTTCCTTCCTAATTCAGCAGCCCTTCTATATCCATACAAAGTCAAATCAACAATTTTTCGCACAGAGGCTTAGTGCTTACACCTTATGCATGGGCTTATTTAGCTAGGTGGTACATGGGGTGGTCGTCGTCGTGGTCGCATGCTTCAATTCAATGGCAGCCAAAATACCAAATGGACTTATGTAGCTAGCCTCCAGCACTCCACATGCATCGATCGTCGTCGTCGAGATCCAGATCCCCGCCATGAGTGTCCGTGGGCTAGCTCGATCGGACATGTACGTACATGCGTTAAACTAATCACTGTCTCCAATTCTCTACTGCCCACTGTCATTAATTAGCTTAAATTAATCCATGGGCGCGCCAGTTCAGGATCTTGCTCTTGGGGCAGTAGATAGCTCTTGCTGCTGCCCTAGGCAGAGACAAGGTGGCATCGGCATGTGCTTAACGAGTTGATTACTCGGCTTCTTCCCTGGGTTGTTGCGAGCATCGGTGGCTGCATGCGTGGCTGATTAAGTACGCAATTAATTAACTGCTAATCTCGCGTCGACTCCGGCCTGTGCTATTGGGCTTCGTCTAGCTCGGAAGGTTTTCGAGGTGTTCTTCGTGGTGTAGAAAGGCGCGATCTTGATCCGGGGTTTGGAGTGTGCGTCTTGGTCTAATCATCGTCGTTGTGCTGCTCGTCTTTTCTGAAAGGGGGAAGAGAGAGAGATTGTGTTTGTGTGTGGATGAGGGAGAGATCCTGGATCGCCTCTCGAGGGTTTCAGGCTTGCAGCCTTGTAGGGGGGCACAACGAATGCTATACTGAATCACTTCTGATGGACCTATTTATTCGCTGCTTAAATAAATAGGTTAGTTCTAAAATATATATACTGCATGCCACTCTATTGTATCACTGTTGTGTATCTTAAAAACTCCATGAAACAGGAGGTCGGAGGAGTATACCGTCTCCGACTCCGACGGTTTTTCTTTCGAAATCATTTTTCGTTCGCGAAGTGATTCTGATTTTCTTTAGATGCTCCAACAGATTCTCTTCACAGCTCTTTTCGGAATTTTTTTTCGTGCATTCCCTTCAGAAGAAAAACCTCTCTCTGTTCTCCTCGCGGAATTCTTAGAATGGATGCTGTTGGAGATGCTAAAGAATAATAATAAAAAAGAATGTGGGGGTAATGGATGTTGGGCTTTTGCCGTATTGGGCCTTGGCCCATATGGAGAATAAGAGAGAGGGAGAGGGCAGCAGCTGCTGCCCTAGTGAGCAGATGGGCGAGCAGCAGCTCGAGCTCGCTGCTACTGGCGGCGGCGGCTGTGGCCGTTCCGCAGCTCACGGAGGCGCATGGGGTTGATCTTCCGGCTTCCTCGCGCGGTTCGTTGCTCCTCCGTACTTATCCTCTCTCTATTTAGCCGGTTGCCCTCTGATTTTTCCGGTGCGTGCTTACACGAGCTCATTTCCCCCTCTTCTGTGTGCACTCCACTGCTCTTGCTCGCCCGTCAGTTTGCCGGCCGGTGGTGATCTTCGTGGTGGTGGTGTTGCCCCTCTCCGACTCGGGTACCCAGTGGCCACGGGTTTGAGCGCCGAAGCTTTGTGTTGCTTTTCCTCAGTTCCTCGGGCCTCTTCCTCGATTCCATCCGTGGTGGAGGTGACGACATCGTATCTCCGAATCACTCGTCGGTGGCTGCACGTGTAGCACGGCGATCTGATTTCTGGGACAACGACCTGGTCGTGCTTTGCCTCTACTGTGTCGACTTGAATTCGACGCTACGTAAGAAATTCATTGCCTTCCATATTTATTTAGTGTAGTGGGCTGATTGAGAAAATTTTTGAGGATCTAACCTTCGTGCTAGGGGCTATTATCTTGATCTAGGGACAATGCACTTGTCCCTTTAAAATTTTGCTCGATGATGTTCATTAATTTTGAGGCTATGATGATCTGTTAACTATGATGCCTTAGGAGTAATTTGTGTTGTTGCCTAAATTATTATCCTGAGATACACTTGCGTACTGTGCTGCTGTGTTCTTTCCTTTGGGATCATTTCGTTGATCTGATTAGTATCTGTTTTAATTGGAATGCTCATTCTGGTTAATATTGTAATTGCCATCTAGTCTGATCAATTGTTTGTAAGTGAAATCCCTGATGTTTGATTGGCATTAGGCCTGAAATTGATCTTTATATTTCTGGACAGCGGCACTGCATGCTTGTTTATAGGAAATTGTATAATAACTTTGGGCAGCACTGATTCTCTTAGGTCTCTCTAGTCACTGATCTTAAAAGCCTATGATAAATTTTAGATATTGATGTTGGATGACAGTTGTTGCGGCTTTGGGTGGCCGCCGGTGCTCATTTTGTAATCCCTTAAGTCCCTGTAAGCCCTACGGGGGGGGGTAGGGCTTTTTAACCCCCCCCCCCAAAGAAATTCTTTGTAACTTCTACCTTATTAATGAATGGCAGTCCTCCTGCCCTTTCAAAAAAAAATGTTGGATGACAGTTTTATCTGCAACCCATCAATACATAAATCTGAGAGCAAATTTGTTTAATCAAACCTGAGCACTATGCTGGTTTAATTTATTTCCTTTTTGAATGCCATGTTTGATGAAGTTTGATCATGAATTCATACGTTTTAAATCAAGGAATCATAATTACTACTATTCTAATGGCATTAGTGGTTTGTTGCTGTAATCTGGCTTATATCTTTGTTCAGTTGTCCTATATTGCACCTAATTATTATTTGCCATATTCCAACAATGGAATAGGAAAGAGAATGAAATAACAAGAAAAAGGTTGAAGAAGATGTTACATCGATCTAGCTAGGATCTATCCTCGGTCCACAGCTCCAGGGCACGCACGGATAGATGAGCCCCGACGATAGAGCTAGACGCCCAACCCCAACCCCAACCCCAACCCCAAGCCCATCCATGCATGCATCCAAACACGCGCTGCTCTGCCTCTCCATTCCCACTCCCAGTGACATCGATCGATCGATGCCGGCCGATCGAGTCCATCGACCGCACGCACGTACGCGGAAGCTTGTAGCTATCCTGCTGTCGCCGTGCTCGATCGATCGTCCGTCTCATATGGCGTTGCATGGCCATGCATCGTCTTAATTATTTGCTTCGAAAGCGCGAACCGCTGTTTGAGCGATTTATATGATAGAAGAAGGTGATCGAAAGCACAAGTGATGTGCAAGAGTGAAAGGCCCAAAATAATTAAATGACAGAACCAATTTTCGCCTAGCTACTTTATTTAAGCTCTGTTCTCCTTGAGTTGCTCCGCAGGTTCTGTTCAGCTCGCTTCGCAGGATAATTACTTAAAATTAGGTTGTCTGGCTCGTACCAATGACACTCTCTTTTTTGTTAAAAAAAAACACTACAGAAAAGCTAAGTGCTTTTGTCGGCCATTTGTAATTTCGTCGGCTTTAAAAAACCGATGAAAATAAGTTTGTAATTTCGTCGGTTTTTCGAAACCGACGAAAATAATGTTGTAATTTTATCGGTTTTCTAAAACCGATGAAAATATGTCTTAATTTCGTCGGTTCCGGACGACGAAACTAAGATGTTGCCGCCTCGTGATTTTTTGGACAAGGCGGAAGAAAGGAGAAAGAGAGTCCGGTCAAGGGGATGGTGATAGACGCGCACAGCATGCATGTGTACAACTTGTGTCCTACGCTAGGTGCAGAGGATGAGATCGAGTGATCTGCTGTCAGCTACAGCCTACTGCAGGAAACTAATTAACACCCTTGCTAGTGATGCTCTCTCGAATTGGCAGTTTTGCAATGTGCATGTTTGGTCGCATATCATCCATTGCACTCTACTCTTGCGAGTTGTCTAGTCAAGAAAGACTAAACATGCACTTGGGAATCATAGATATATAAATATTAGTGGACTGTTTGCGTTATGGTAAAATATTGTAATAGTACATGTTAGCCACGTACCAATCATAATCATGTATTGCACTACTGGCTTCCTGCAAGTTGTCTGATGATCGTAGTGCGCAATATATGTACGTGTTAGCTAGACAATTTATGTTGTTAGTCCAAAAAGTAATGTGGGGGTTATCAATAATAGATACAAGCGTGAACACTCGGTACAGCCCGCTGCCACGCGTCATCGCGTGCGCCACGTCGCCTGTTCGTCCGCAGCCGTCCGATCATGCGAGGCAGGCAGATCTGCCCGTCCGTTTTATTTTTACATATAAAAGGATTTTTTTGCCACAAGTCCCAGGCGGGTGGGCTGTTTGCCCAGTTGGTTAGGTCAGTCCGTTCGCTAGCTGGGCACCCCGGGTTCGAATCCCGCGTCCCCCCCCCCCGTTTTTCTCCTCTTTTTTCCCTGCTCGCGCGTGTGCGCTCGCCGCTTAATTCCGATTTTTGACCGACTAATCGGGTCAGCTGACTAGCACGGCGATGTGCCTAAAATCGCAGCGGAGCAGTGTAAAAAACGATTAATCGCCGATTAATTGCCGATTAATCCCGATTTCTGGAACCTTGCCAAAAAGTAATGTGGGGTTATATACTTAGGAAACTTCTCCGGTGCTTACGAATAATATAGACCGTCCATCCCTTCAGATCGGACGATGCACAGTAATAAGTACGAAGGCAAAGGTACAAAAGTACCGATGAAGGTACACAGGTATGGAGTGTAACCAAGTCATTTCACATCAAATTAATTAAAAGCAAAGCCGCCTTCTCTCTGTCTCCCGGCGTGCCCTGCGACACCGGCGCCGGAGATGGAAGGCGTGGCCTTCTGCTGGATCTGAGCGGTGAGCCCGCGGTGCACGCCGGCGATTTCGTGGTAGCGAACGCCGCCCTGTGGCCGCCAGCACCACCCGGGCAGCTTCCCGTCGCGGAGCGCAGCGTCGTAGAGGAGCTTCAGGTGGTCGAGGTCACGGAGGGAGTTGGGGAGCGCTCCTACCGACTCGAGCAGGTCCGTGCGCGCAGCGCCAGGATGAACACCGGATCGAGCAGTCTGCGATGGCATCGGCTGGCCGCCCGGCTGAGCGGAGGGCGACGGCGCGGCCGACGAGGCAGGCGGTGGCGAACGGGTGGGGCAGCACGTACAGCACCGGCACTGCCGGTGGCGAGCCGTACATGAAGCTCGCGTGCGCCGCCGCCGCCGCCGCGGCGCACTCCAGTCCTCCCCCTGCTG
Source organism: Raddia distichophylla (assembly GCA_005191435.1). Taxonomy (NCBI): domain Eukaryota; kingdom Viridiplantae; phylum Streptophyta; class Magnoliopsida; order Poales; family Poaceae; genus Raddia; species Raddia distichophylla. The sequence goes on from SPJY01031878.1 coordinate 1,699,117, forward strand.
CTGCACCGGCGGCGACGTGTCCATGGCCATGGCCGCCGGTGCCGACGCCGACGCCTTCTTGACCGTTTTCAACTAATTACCCACTAATCCTCAACTAATTACCCAACTGCCACTCGTTACAAAATTTTCACTTCCCTAAATGCCCTTTTATGATCGACGATCCACGTCGAGGTACCTCGCAAACACCGTAGCAAACCTTGTTTCTCATGGAAATGAGATACCGGTGGCCAAGACATGTGCACCGTTAATTTTGGCATGTAAGAAGTCAAGAATATGTATAATGGTTTAGTTGTCTATAAATCATCCGTAAGGTTTTTCATGTATACATACATACCCTAATGAAAAAAAAAATCTATCGGCCTCGTTGCGAAGGTAATAAATTCTTGTTTCAAAGATTTTATAAAAAAACTACTTAATTATGACATTTCATCAAACACAAATGCTACTTAATCTTGAACCGGAGGAATTATTTCTTAATCGGAGTATATTTGTGTGAGAGGGGCATCACATCCCCATCCTTAAGTTCATTATGAGGGATGCAAATAGATTGCATACGGTCGGATAGTAGTAGTTTTATTTCTATATCCATATTTTCCCCAGATACGGATAGCAGCAGCCACAGATACGAACACGTAGCATCAGATATGAATATGGATAGTACGACCTCGGATAATTCCACAGATAATACTCGAAGACTTAGACTACAAAGGAATCATGAAACATAAATTAAAACCATACATGTAATATGTGAAGACATGTTGTGAAGAATATAGGTCTTGGATAAATAGTTTCGCTAGTCAAGAGGTATATCACCACAAACTGCTAAAACAATATGCAAATAAAATATTTATTGCAACTTAGCAAATCAACACGCGACTATTGGGTATTGTCAGCAAACTTGCCACAACCACAATAAACAATAGATGAGAACCTGAGCCGGGTCTAGTGACTACCAAGTAGTAAGGTGAGCCAGGTCTAGCTAGTGACTACCAAATAGTATCCGTGTTTTTTTGGATATTATCCATATAAGTACGTATTTGTATCCACAAAAAAAGACTGCATATTCATATGCATATAATTATCCATGCCACTATCCACTTTGATTCGGTTGGTTAATCGGTCTAAAATTATCGGCTCCATTTACACCCTTAACTATGATATAGAAGTATCCATTCTTTGGAAGTAGGAGCCATGATGCATGCCATCCATGCATGATGTGTGCATGCAGCTCCATGGGATCGAAGGGGACACGAACAAGATGCACTTGGTATTGGATCCAATTATCGGACCAAGGCGCAGCAACGCCAGTGCTTTCATCATTCCAGCACATAAGGCAGCATGGCCAGTGCCTTATCCCTTTAGATGGCCATCAACCGGGGTGTGAGCCGTTCGATCTCTCCCTCAATGATCGGTGACCGTAGATCCAGATGGCCGTGGTACCAAAGAAAGATGGAGGCCAAATGATACAAACTCTTGTGGTCTTTTTCAATGGGTTTAATTTCCGGGAAACAAAATAATTTCATTAATTAGTAAGGCAATGCTTGTGCCAATATGCATCATGCATGCCCGGGCATATCTACTAATAAAAGAGCCTTTATGTGGCGATGTGTTTTCCCTTGCATAACCCTTGCTCTTAACGTTTTTTTCCTCTTGAGTTTCATGGCTTTGCTTACCGTCCCCTATAAACTTTTGCATTTAGTTTTGACCATCATGTTTGTTTGGTGTCAGGGACGGATCTACAATGTTAACACTAGGGTCAAACGACCCCGGTGTCTTTCGGACAAACTCTTCTTATTTATTGCCACCCTATTAGTATATTTACATATAAATCTATAATTTAAAACTTAGTGTTAAAATGACCCCGACGATCCCAGCGACTTGTTTTCTTGGATACGTCTAGGGGTGGGCATTCGGTTAATTTGGTTTTTCGGTTCGGTTTATTCGGTGTTCTAGAAAATTCGGTTTCTGCAAAATCATAACCGAAAATTCCATAAGAATTCTTATAACCGAACCATATTGACCGAAATTAATTCGGTTCGGTTAATCGGTTATCGGTTATAAACCGAATTTATATAGTTGAACAAGGGACTGCAGATGTCAACTAAATGAATGAGTACCAAATCCAGCCAGTAACTTCAAATCCAAAAAGTAATACGAGTATAGATCAGCAGCAGATTCAAGTCATACAACATACGCTTGCAAGCAAAAAAGGTACGAGAAAGACAAATTAGTACCCTGTCTCTTGCATGTATACTGCAGATCTGGTGCTTCCATAGTTGGGGATGCTGCGCCATGGCCAAGGATATGCCGGCAGCAACTGCGCGTTGTCAATCTTCAGATCAACATGACCTTGGGCTTCTGCCGCCGCCGTCTCGCATCTTCCAACCACGCGCACTCCAGCCATCTTGACTTCTCCCTCTTCTATGCGTGCTCAAGCCATCGCCGCCGCCTCACTCGGTGTGTGGGGGAATCGGGAGAACGACAGTGCAGTAGCTAGGGCTGGTGTGGAAGTGTTCTGCCACGGGCCCACGAGGTCCCTTGGGCCCTTGATGCGAGCGCATAAATGGGCCTAGAAGCAGTGCCGAATGGGCCTCGGAGGATGGGAGTGCAGCCTTGTTCGGTGGATTCGGTTATCTCGGTTTCCAGCTTCGGGAAACCGAACCTAAACCGAGAAACCGATTAGCAGCGAATAAAAAACCGAATAAAAACCAAAAACCGAATAAAATAGTAATTTCGGGTTATTCGGTTTCGGTTCGGTTCGGTTTTTCGGTTTTCGGTTTTTTTTGCCCACCCCTAGATACGTCCCTATTTGGTGTTACCTTTTGTTGTAACTGGGCACCACAGGCAATCGACTAGTGTATATACCTATTAGAAAATGTCGGTTTGAATCGAGTCTTCTTTTGGATGCAAATGCAGCAAACGAGACAAACTTTTGCAAACTTTTGTTTTTCCGGAAGCATGATTTGGACGCTTTGATCCTCCTTGACCTGAATGGGCTAGCTTTCGATGAGATTCGTTCTCGGCCGTGTGATGGACTGACAAGAACCCAAGCGCTCTCTCTCTCTCTCTCTCTCCCCCTCCCTCCCTCCCTCCCTCTCTCTCTCTCTCACATATCACTTCGGGGGTCAAGGTCAATACAAGTAGAGCTAGTAGAACTAGAATCTTTTCTTTTTCTTTCTGCGTCGGCCAGTAAATATCATGACAAGAAAGGATGGAACAGGAGATTTTTTTTTTAACATGAAGACAGCAGCTTTAACGAGCACAAAGCTCACCGCGTGTTAATTAATGTACTGTGTGTAGTCTTGTTCTAGTGATGGGCCGATGGCGATGGTGATTGGTGGCCTAGTGGCTGATGCAACTTTTCCCTAGCGAAGCGTGAAGGGGCCCACCATTTGTACACAGATGAATTGGGCCCATGAAGTGTGTTCTAGGCCCAGAAACCCAACTGGTCCTGCTGCTTTAGGCTTTGGGCCGCATGGATCGAGCAGCGAGCTATATAGTGGGCCTTTACTGTCTAGTCTCCTTTTTATGGTACAAGTAATTAAAATAGCCCGTTGTAGCACCGGTATAATAGCTGTTTTTAGTCCATTTTTTGTAGTCTAAATACATCTTATTAAACTCGGAAGGTTTAGACCCTGTTCTTTTGAGCTGATCTGAACGGCTGAAATGACTGAATTTCGAGGGCTTCTCAGGGTAGTCCCGAGATTCGGATCCATTTCATTTGACTTGCTTTTTAAAGCGTTAGAACCCACCTTCGAAACAGCGAAAAAACGAACCCAAAAAACTCAAAGTATACGTCTTTTCAGAATGTAGATAAGTCGTTAAGCCGTTAAGCCGTTAAGCTGAAAAGAACTGGGCCTTAACTTCTCACCATTTCAAACTTTATTTTACTTTTGTATTATTTTAGACCCCAATAACTTTTGTGACGTTTCTTTATAATGCTTGGTTTTTAGTTCTATCTTAAATTATGTTAGAATTTTGCACTACGGCCTCAAAAAGCCTTGCGAACCAGTAGCCTCATACTACACCCGGTAGTCGGGTTATTTTAGTAGATTTTAGCTATTATGGTTTGCCGTAGTAAAAAGGGAAATAGAAAGGTTGGATACAAAATTCTGGAGTAAAATGCACCGGCGGCCCTCGAACTTGGCAGGGGGTGTCATCCCGGTCCCCAAACTCAGAAAACCAACTATTCGGGTCCCTGAACTTGGCAAGGGTGTCATTTCGGTCCACGAACTCAGAAAACCAGCTATTTGGGTCCCTGAACTTGGCATGGAGTGTCATCCAGGCCCCTAAACTTGGCCGGGGGTGTCATCCAGGTCCCCAAACTCAAAACAATTTAGAAACAAATCATTAAAAATCTTTAAAAAAAGAAAAAAACATATAAATTTTAGAAAGTCATTAAAACATTCAAAAACAAGTATACAATATTTAGAAATATCATAAAAAACAGAAAACAAATCTTATAAAACTATGGGAAGATCATAAAAACATAAAATCATAAAAAAATCGATTATTTTCTCATAGTTTTATAAGATTTATCCTAATTTTTTGCATTTTACACTTAAAACATTAAAAATTTACAAAATTTTGTATATTTTTTAATGTTTTAAAGAAAATGATTTTCAAAAATCATAAAAGACGCTTATGATTTTCAAAATCAGAAAACCCCTGCTACGATTTTCAAAATCATAAAAGATCATTTTAAAGAAAATGATCTTTTGAACTAATAACATTTTTTAGTAGGGTTTTATGATTTTGAATGAAAAATCTTGAAAGATCATAAAAGATTTTTCATTCAAATTTTTTATGATTTTATGTTTTTTTGATCTTCCCATAGTTTTCTAAGTTTTTTTTTCTTTTCTGTTTTTATGATATTTCTAAATGTTGTATACTTGTTTTTGAATGTTTTAATGACTTTCTAAAATTTATATGTTTTTTCTTATTTTTTTTATTTTTAATGTTTTTTCTAAATTTTTTTGAGTTTGGGGACCCGGACGACACTCCCTGCCATGTTTAGGGACCTGGATGACACCCCGTGCCAAGTTCAGGGACCCGAATAGCTGGTTTTCTGAGTTCGGGGACCGGAATGACACCCCCTGCCAAGTTTGAGGGCCGCCGGTGCATTTTACTCCAAAATTCTGATACATGCAACCGTAAGCTCGAAAGTTAGATTTCATGTGTACTGTGTGCCACCGGAGTGTCATTTGTAACACATTTCCCAACATAATTAAATTTCCAGCCTAAAAGTGGCATATATCAAATAAACCCTCTTAAATATGCACAAACACTACCATCCATACTTATCAATACCATTCCGTTCACCCAAAATGAAACAGAAAGAGCCATTTTTCGTACTGGTCGTTTCGGCCGGTTGCCGGTACCGGTCCAAAATCAAGCGGCCACTCCCTCGGCCCATCTTGATACACTTCAGCCCATTCCCTTTTTGTGATTTGTATTTTGTGAACCCCAACACAACAGCTTATGAAACGAAGTACTACGAATTATGTGCTGAATTGTTTGAATGATTTATGTATGTAAGGTAAACATATTTTTGTTTGCAATATTTGAATTACTCCATTATATCAAAAGGTACGCCTGAATGGACCGGCACCGGAATATACGTTCCATCCTAATAGCAGAACCGGAAAGGCCATGAAAATAGCATCGATAATTAAGTTTGGTGCCATCTCTCAAAGCCCTCAAAGGTCCAACAACGCTATGTTTCAATCACACAAGCCGCAGCCTGCCTGGGCTAGCTAGTTACTACTGTATATGATCACACCGATTATTTCCGCACTAGCAAGAAACCAGCCGCGATGGCGAGACAAATGGCCGGGTCAGGGCAGGAGGCGGAGCGGTTGTCAACCCGGGCAACGACGAACGCACGCAGACGCGGCGGGAAGCGATTTAGCGAAGCGTTTCACCAACTTTCGTCGGGTTCCGCCTTGGCGCGGCGCGGCAATCATGGAGTATTTGTGCCCTCGACGTGGGAGTGCGCGCCCCGGCAACCGGGGGGCAAGACTCGATCGCCTGCGCGCGTAAAGGCCACGTACAACTGATGAGGATTGAGGAGGGTAGCAGAGGTAGCCCAGCCCAGTGTGGTAGTGTCAGTATTGCTTGGGCGCTGCGCCTCCCGCTCCCATCGGAGAGAACAATATTCCATCCCCGTCCAATGCAAGCCACATGCGCGCGCGCGCATGTATGATGTACGTGCTCACCATGCTTGTGAGCTCAAGCTAGCGCCCATGACGGAGCTGAATCAACCGATGCGCGCTGCTCCGTGCGGCCTCCTTCCCTGACCCGGCCTAGTGCTATTTTTCTATGTAAAGAAAGATAAAAAATAATCCTAACATACTCTAATTCTAACATGATTTTCGTAATTAAAGAGCCCGGCCTAGTGCACTCGTCGGGCCGGCTTTTTCGGAGGCAACCATGTTGGGGGGGCCAGATTGGGTGGACGAAAGGGATAAATGTTTGGTTGCCTAAAAATGTAGAGCCTAGACCTCATCGTACCTCGAGCTGGGCTGGGACGGGTCGGGCCTCAAATTTGGGCCCAAGTCCGGCCCGACCACATCTTATTACACAGCTTCCTTGTGCCCCGACTTGGTCCACTCTGACGCCCGAGCTTCAAATCAAGGCCCGAGCCTAGCTCGGTGCACCGTACTGGTCAGGATGGGCTTGCCAGGCTGGGCAATCCATAAGCAGGCCTAGCTGAGCCAGGATGATGGTGTTTGGTTGCATGTTATATGTTTCATCTCGCTTTCGTGTCTACCTGAGTTAGACCTGATCATCAGAGCAGGTTTGGGTCGGATTTAATTTTCAAAACCCGACAAAAAATCAGTCGGTCCGAGGCCGACCCGAAAACCCAAACCCAAACCGTTGACTTTGCAATTTTTCGGGCCCGAGCCCAACCCGACCCAACGGTCACTTCAAATCAAGGCCCGAGCCTATCCCGACCCGACGGTCGCTTCAAATCGCAGGGCACTGGTCGGGTCGAGCTAGGTTTTTTGGTCGGGTTCGCCATGTAGAGCTACCCATGAGCAGATCTAAAATGAGTAAAGCATTTTATTATGAGAGGTCATGAATTGTAAAAAAAAATGTTATTGAGAGTTTCAAGAAAAACACTAGATGTAAATCTATTCTATATTACAAAGCGCCTAACCAGCCGGCTGCTGGTTAGGCCACGTTGCCCTTTTTTACCGGACCATTCGATCGTCTCGCGAAATCAAATCCAGCCGTCCATACATGATTTCTATATAAAACGATTTCTTTTGCCACATCCTCAACACGGCGGGTGAATTGGCCGGCTGGCTAGCCCAGGCAGCGCTCGGTCAGGAGACCCGCTGCCCTGCCTTTTCCAGCTATTTATCCATCTCCCGCTCATTACGCTACATGCTGCCTTTCGAATCTCCGTAGCGCTAGCTGTGCATTTTTTTCTCTGCTAATTACGCTACAGGCCAATGTTTCGAGTCTCCGTAGCGCTAGCATGAGGCCATGAGCTATTGTGCATTTTCTTTTGCCTTTCTAATCTCGTTTTTGTAGGCCGCGGAAAAATTGTATAAATTTGTAAGTTCTCAAAAATTAAACCATGGTTGCAAAAAGAACATCTACAAAAAATTGGTGTTGCTCAGAATTTTTTAAGTCCAAATTTACAAATAAGATGGCTCTTTCTTATTAAGGGCATATTTTTTTTCTCGATTATCACTTTTCGGCTTTATTTATTGTAGGTCGCAAAAAATCCTTAAAAATTAAAAGTTTCGAACCATGTCTACACAAAGAACATCCAAAAGTTTTGAAGCCATGTTTCCACAAAGAACATCCAAAGTTAAATTTTCTCAAAAAAAGAAGTTTTCATAATGCAGCCTTATAACTAAGGATTTTTTTTGTGGGATATAATACTTTTCTATGGTTTAGCGTTTACAATAAAAAAAGAAGAATGAAGGATTTCGTACATAAACCCTAAACCATATAATACTTTTGAATGACGAAATAAAAACCCTAAACCATTCATTCTAGCCTTTATACTTAGCTTAAAAAATCTGCAGAATCAGACCATTGTAGAATTGAACCGTAATTTTATCCTAGGATTCCATGCAAAGATTTAAATATTACACAAGAAACATAATAATTAATTAATAAATAATGTGGATGAAGGATAAAAAAGACTTCGAGAAAATATAATCATAGTTTAAGGTCAGCGCTCCATGCAATTAAAAAAAAGGCTTAAGAATGGAGCCATAACCATAATTGCATGGCAAGGTCCATCAAAATATTTAAGCGTTAAAAATAAATATGTTTCACATAATTGATTACATCATTCTATTCGTTGAGATTTTTACTAAAAAAACTTTGAATTTTTAGCCTCTACACTTTAATGGGCTATTGATTTGAACATGATCGAAATAAAACGTTAATTATTTCTTTAGGCCAATTCTTTATCGCTGAGACCAATCGGTCGGCGCTTTGTAAAAATAATCAATATTTTCGCAGCAGATTTTAGATTTTATTCAAGATAAGGAGAACAAAGCTGTAAAGCGAGGTAATCGAAATGTGGCATACGGAATTAGAGGAGATCCAATACATAGGACATCGCGTACCTTCAAATTTTTTTTTTCTATTCTGGTGCAGTGTCGACGGCATACATATGGCCATCGATACAGTCTCAGCGAATACAGTACCGACGGTCGGGTACGGGCCGTCGAGAATACAGCCATGGTATCGACGGCCAGAAAGTGGCCGTCGACACTGTTAGGACCGTGACACGTCACCAGAGCCTTGCCTGTGGTGGGACTCACCGTTCTCTTTATCGACGGCTTATTTCGGCCGTCGAGACTACGGCGCCATGTCGGCAAACGGTGTCTTGGCCGTTTGTGTCGACTGCTATGGCGTCAGCCGAATAGTGTCGACGGTCAGGCCGTCGATACTACTTCGCTCTCTCGACGACGTTTACTCGACGGCTATTTCTCGACGGCCGGCCGTCGAGACTAATTAATGTCGACGGTTTTGCTATTGTTCTCAACGGCTAAAACCGTCGATAGAGTTGCTGTCTCCTGTAGTGTATCTACATTCTCTCATATTCCCCATCCAATGGAAAGTCTCCTCCCTGTTTTTTCCCCATCAGATGGTGTGACCCTGGTGGTTCCAAGTAAAACATTGATCGTGATTGCGATCGATTCATAGACAAACATGACGAATAGACCCAACATCCAATCAAATCAAATTGAACAAGATTTAACCAACAAAACTTTTCTTAAGCGATTTTAAGGATCGCTAACTTTTTATAAACCCTATTATCCCGACCTAAAGACTCGAACTGAGTTAAAAACTCTATTTCTGATCGAGAACTTCATGACTCCCATACCGTTTATTACCCGGTATGGAGCCAACGTCGTTTCACTTTCGCAGATGTGTCCCACCACCTCAGAGTACCCTATTTCCGGTAGCGCCCTTTTTGCTCCGGTAGGCCGGACATGGAATACCCGATCGCAGCCTTCTTGTCCTCATAAAGGTGCCCAATCAAATTTACGGTGTGATTTAAACCGAGCTCAAATTTAGACCAATCCCCATTCGTACTGCCTCAAGCTCAGCTCGAATCCCCTTTGGGTCGTCGATCAGAAGAGGGAGTGGTGAGAGGATCATCGCCCATGTCCGCATGCGTTTCTGACCCGATCAAACGAGCCGCACGAGCACGATCATCAGGCAGCGCTGCGTGCTCACACTCATCACGCGCCGCTCTGCTTTGGTCGCTCGCACTCATCACGAGGTTGATCGGGCGCACAGTAAATGCCCCTGCCCACCTGGCCGCAGGAGATCCACGCGCCTCGCGTACGCACGGGCCCACGAGTCAGGGACTCCCGGATCACGAGTGGCGCGCGCGCACCTGGGCCTGGGCCAGCGCGCGAGAGCGCCAGTACGAGCCCATAAATTAACCGCGTAATTAATTACCACTGCCATAGCGTACTACTACTTGTCATTAATCTCGTTTTAACCCCCTCCTGACACTTGTCTACTCCATTTACATGGAAGAAGCAGGGCAGGCAGGTATTTACTACATTTTTTAGCGCACGCGGTCGGATTCGGACATTAAAAATCTGGACATGGATCGCACGAAGGGTGCATATGTGATGTCTGTGGAATACAAATTCGAATGTTCAGATACCCGCCCAATACATCAAAATAAAAATAAAGTCAACACTAATAGCAAATGGATTGTAAAATTTTTAAGGAAACTCTTCCCATACAATGCTAGCAAGCATATGGAGCACAAGAAGTCGAAGTAGTTTTTTACTGCGCATGTTGAGTTCAGTCATATTAATTCCTTTTGAATTCAGATATATCAAATCAAGCTCTAGTTTAGTCTATCTTCGACTTACACAGTGTTATGACTGGACCTACTATAATTGAAATAGGCTCTTCTGTGGTACAAGATGGGAAGACAAGTGGTTGATGAATTCTCCTCTTTGCGAGTATTACCCCTGACCTATTCACCATACACTGCGATAAAAAAAAAACACAATAGCAAATGTTGTGAACTCAATGTCACTATAATTATTTTAATTTAAAAAAGGTCACCATAAATATTACTTTTTGCAGAGCATTGGCGGGGCAGAAAAGGTTGATTGGCATGGCCTGTGGATAAATTAGATAGGATTCAACTAAATCAGAGTCAAGACAAATTTACCTTGGGACTTCATGAACATGGTCAATTCACTATTCTCAGCCAATGTATCGAAAATTTGGTGAACATCAATATTTCCTTCCAGCATAAACTTTTATGGAAAGTTCGAGTCCCCTTTAAGATAAAGATATTTCTTTGATACTTCAACAAAAAATTTATTATGACAAAAGACAGCCTTGTAAAACGAAGTTGGACAAGAAGCCAAAAATATAGCTTTTGTTCCAATATTGAATCCATTCAAGACCTTTTCTTTGAATGCAAGCTTGCTAGGACTGTTTATCATTTAATCCATATAGCTCTTGGGTTATAATCTCCTCATAATGTTTCTTACATGATTGGGGACTAATTTTAAGCAATGGGTTTAAAGTAGAAGAAAAAAGTTTGGTTACAATATTTTTTCGGAAATGCTTCTGGCCGGACGTCCGATCCGTCGGACGCCCGGCCCAGCCCGCGGCGCGCAGCAGCTAGCCGAGCAGCGCACGGCCCAGCGTGGAAAATGACAGCTCAGCCAAACAGCGGCTCATGCGCGTGACCGATGCACAGCTTCCGGCCATTCACGTCCTTGCACGTGCTCGATGCTCTGCGGCCAGCCAACCACGTCCTTTTTGCGCGTGACCAATGCACTGCATGGTTCTATGCTAGGAAGGAAAATGAGCATTTGATTATGTTTCATTTTAATTTTTCATTTTTGTATCCATTTCATCTTAAGTCACGCGCAGGGGAGCTCGCATGGCGAGTTTACAAAACGTCGCTGTCATCTAGGCCTACCTCAGTAATTAAGCATAGTAATTAATTAGGGCATTTACGCCGCTTCTTACTCGCCGTTAGTTAACCACCTCATTATTACCGACACCACCGGGCTCACCGTTAATTAATTCCCTTCTCGGTACGGTAATACGTGAGATCTATCGGCTCATCGCCCATGCATGCATGATGCATTGGACGTACGAACACCTACGTAACGTACGTGTACGACTGTACGTACGTGCCCCTCTTGCTTAATAAATATTTTTTAAAAAATGCTTCGCAAATTTACTGGTCAGAATCAAATGCGCAGTAGCCATATATAGGCATGCATGTCGCTCGACCCTCCATGAGTACAATTAATTACCGTGGTTTTCAATTCGTGTGATTCAAGAGCATGGTATGACGCTCCATTTCGGCTATATGCATGTAAACCGTCTATGAACTCTGTCACAAGAATAAGTAATATATATGGTCGAGAAATATGTATAAAGAGAACATGAGACGTCTTTGCAATACCAACTACAGTACAGAAAATAAAAAAACCAATCCACTTCATTCAACTTGTGTGTTAGAGCTTTTAGCAACTCCAACTCTCCCTCTAGTATCTCCCTTCTAAAACACTATTAGCGTCCCCTCTATCCACCACTCTAAAATCCCTTCACAACTTACACTATCTTCTAAAAGATTTCTCATTTCTTCCCGGCCTACAGCAGTCCCTCTATATCTGCTACAGTATTATAGAGGGGCACTTGGAGTTGCTATTAGACAGATCTTTCAGATAGGAAAAAGGATTGAAAAATAAGTCAAATAAATCAAATAAGCTGATAAGAGCATCCCCAGCTCACCTCGCATCACCCGCCGGCATCAGCGCCTAATGGCCCGCACAGCCGCCCGCCCAGCCGCTCGTAGTTTGCTCATTAGAAAAATTTCCCGCGCACGGGCGCTCGTGATGCAGGCCAGCGCTGACGGGGAGCTTGGTGCTCATGCTCTAAGAAACAAACTTTTAATAAAAGGGATCGACTTAACATCAGGCGACAGAGGGTTATTTAACTCTTAGGGCCTGTTCTTTTCGGCTGATCTGAACAGCTGAATGGCTGAAATGACTGAATTTCAAGAGCTTCTCGAGTTAGTTTCGAGATTCGGATTCATTTCGCTTGACTTGGTTTTTAAAACGCTAGGACCCACCTTTCCAAATAGCGAAAAAACGGAATTAAAAACCCAAGACATATGTGTTTTCAAAACATAGATAAGTCGTTAAGCTGTTAAGTCGATAAGCTGTTAAGCTGAAAAAAACATGGCCTTAGTCGATGTTCTAGGCCATAAATCAAATACCACCATAGAACACATAAAAGATCTAACAGGCGCATCTAAGTAACGTAAGAAAATTGTTTGAGACTTTAATACAAATCAGTCGCATGTTGATAGCAAAAGTGTAAAAAAAAAAAAACAGGGCTGCCGTGAGACGCGGAGGAGGCGGAGGAAGGGCCCACCTGTCAGCAAAGAAAAAAAAAGGAAAAAGGGGAAAAAAGGGAAGACTTGCCGCGTGGTGGGGGAGATGAGTCATCACTCCTCCCCCGCCGGATTGGGATCGGATCACATCACATCACTCCACACAGCGCACCCAAAAAAAGAAAAAAAAATGAATGAGAGAGAGAGAGAGGGGAAGGCGAAAAGAGGCGCTCTTCCCGCGCTCGCGCGTCTCAAAATTATCGGCGTCGTCGCGTGGCGTGGCGTCCTGTACAAAAGGGGTCCCAGTGAGCGAGCGAGCGAGCGAGCGCGCGCGCGTGGGAGAGGGAGACAGATCGGCGAGGAGCGCGGAGCGGGAAGCGGGAGGCGCCGGAGCGCGGCGAGCGTGGACCGGCCGCCCGGAGCCGGAGATGGACTCCCCCGACCGCGCCGCAGCGCCGCCGCCGGCTTCCAGGGCCGAGGTGACTGCCGCGCCTGCACTCCCGCCGGCCCCCTTCTTCCCCTTCTTCTTCTTCTTCCTCCTCTCTGGCGTTGCTTGGCTGTCTTGCTTCCGGTTCTTGGGAGTCTGCCGGTCTCTTGCTGGTGGTGTTGGGTCGGGGCGGTTTGGCGGAGGGGGGTTGGCTGGTTGGCTGGCTGCGGTTTCGCCGGTTTTTGGCGGCTTGGCCCCCAATTCAGTTCCGGCGGGCGGCGGCGGCGGCAAATCTCGAGCCTTTCTGCGGTGCAGTTCTCGAGGTGGGATTCCTTGGCCGCCTCCTTCTTCCCCGTCCACTGGGAAAGAAAGCAAGGAAGGGAGGCGTTGGATTCATCGCCGCGCGTTTGCCAGATTGGTATTGGTACTACTACTGATGGGAAATTTGGGTAGCTGTCGCTTGCAATCATGAAATACATGCGCGACCTGCTCTAGATCTAGCCACTGATCTTGGGCATCAGTGCAGTGCACCGTCGTGCTGTTCTTGCGATGTTGAGTTGATTAGCTCTGCGCCGCCGCGTCAGTCCATGTTGAGTTGAACTTACTAGAAGTAAGTTCAGACTTGTCAGATCCCTGGAAAATGGCCGCCTTTGTGCTAGCCTCGGGCACGGTCAGATCCATTCTCAGCGGAGGTTTGACTTGGAGTTAGTGTTTTCTTGACCCATTTCGGTGCAATTGTTTACGCACAAGGTGTACTCTCCAGCTGGATCAAGCACTTGAGTCATGAGTGTTCTATTACAAGAAATGCGATTTCGGCAGTGTAATTGTAGAATAAAGGACACACATTGCGGCATGTATTGCTGGCTGGTGACTGGCTAATGGTGCCATTTGGGTTTACTTGTTAGTCGTTACTGAATGGTTGTATTTCACTGTTGCATTTGGAGATTGATCTACCCTGTTGCATTTGGAGATTGATCTGCCATTGTTCACTAACTGAACTCTTGCTTTCTCAATGCAGGACTCCCCGCTCTTCAGTTTCATCAACAGTCTGTCCCCAATTGAGCCTCTCAAGTCGGCGTATTCCACCATTAGCCTCCAGGGCTATCAATCTCTGAACATCACCTCCGTTTCCTCCATCTTCACTTCTCCACACGACAATGCACAGAAAGAACCGAAACTGCCCAAGTAAGTTATTGTCTTTCTTTTCAGGCATACCTGTGGATATCGTGTGGAAAGCTCTGAGCTAGGAAAGGTGATCCTGATTCTGGTAATTTTCTCTCTTCAGGAACTCTTTTGCAGAATTTTCTGAAGGTGAGGGTTGTGCTGAAAGCAGTGACAAAAACAAGGCATCCAAAACTTCGAATGTTGTTAGGTTGTTTGCTTGCACTAGCACTGTCACTCAACAGACCCACACAAGTGGCTCGTCAGTAAATGAAGATACCAGTGATCCTCCCAATGATCCTACTGATTTGCCTCAACCTGTTCAATTTGACGCTGGCAGTCCGGATCACAACACAACACCTTGCCATGGTCTTAAACAGAACAAATGTCAAAAACTACAAGTAGTCCAAAGCACTAAACATACTTTGGAGAAAAGGAAGTGCTTGTTTTCCACTGATATCCAGCTCCTGGATGGCCGGGACCCTGACAAAGACAATGATGAAGTCTTGGGGTGTGATTGGGAGGACTTAATCTCTGCAACCTCAGGTGAGCTTTTGGCCTTCGACTCATCGATGGACGAGGATCACAGAGGAGTGCAGCTGGCAGTAAATAACGCAGAATCGTGTGGATTTTTGCTATCAAAACTTACGGGAGATGGTGATATCTCAGACAGAACACACCCTAGCGCGTCTAGTCAAGCATACTACCGTGAGTTGGTAATGGAGGAAGAACAGACAGAAAACGCACAGTTCTTTCCTGAAGGTAAAAAAACAGTCTCAAGTGAAGAAATCCAGGACAATCTTTATGAAACAAATGAATGTGTTCCATTAGGCTGCAAGGTACTTGATCACCAAACATTGACTCATCAATTTTTTATGCTATTCAATGTTATCTCATCTGCACTTTATGTAGCTCTAGTTTTGCTTGTAGCCAGTAGATTGCTGTAGCTAAATCTGTTATGACTGTATATATCCTACATAGAATGTTATCTTATTTCTTTTCTTTTCTTTTTTTCTTGTTGACATGCTTAGGTTGAGACCCAACAGCAACGTGGCATGCGAAGACGCTGTTTGGTTTTTGAGGCAGCTGGGTATTCAAATAGGATTGTGCAGAAAGAATCTGTTGGAGATATGTCTGCCTCAACGTGTAAAGGAAAAAGTCCCATACAAAATCACACAAATCCAGGAAAGACTCCATCCCCGCGTGTATTGCGTGGTATTGGTCTACATTTAAATGCTCTTGCATTAACACCAAAAGACAAAATGGCGAGTCAGGATCCTATGGCTTCTGCTTTGATCCCGTTATCGACAGCTGATCAGGATGTGCATGGGAAGCTGGTGTCTGGTGCAGAGAATTTCATCCACTCAGGTGGTGAATTGTTAGAACTTAAGATGGATGATGATTGTTCAGCTGGAGGTTTTGTTGGAAGTGACCACATCTCAAGTCGAAGCAACAGCCCTCAAAAGAAGAGGTTGGTTTTTGCTTCTGATTTCTTTTTGGTGTGTGACAGATGACAAGGTGTTTTTATGTTTCATTACATTTCATTTGAATGACATCTACTTGGTTGAAGTGCAGGCGTAAAGCAGATAATGGGGATGATGGTGAGGCATGCAAGCGTTGCAGCTGTAAGAAGTCGAAGTGCTTGAAACTGTAAGCACTCTTTGCACTTTAGTCACCATTTAGTGAACCGAATTACATGAATAGGTTCCGTTTGAAATGCTTGGGCACAGAATTTTGAGAACTGCTTTTTCTATCTTGACATTCATATGCTTAAGTAATTTATTTTTATGCCTCATAGTCTCTGTGTACTGTTGTAATGTGCAGTTACTGTGAGTGTTTTGCTGCTGGTGTCTACTGCTCCGAACCTTGTTCATGTCAAGGATGTCTTAACAAGCCAATACATGAGGAAATAGTTCTTTCCACCCGCAAGCAGATAGAGTTCCGGAATCCACTGGCGTTTGCTCCTAAAGTGATCCGCATGTCTGATGCTGGCCAGGAGACTGGGGTAGGTGTTTTTTGTTGGATAAACAAATCTATTTATGTGAGCTATCTGTCACAAACTCATAATTATGTGATGTTGGAATTCTTTTTAATAGCAGGAAGATCCTAATAACACTCCTGCCTCAGCTCGCCATAAGAGAGGATGCAATTGCAAGAAATCAAGCTGTCTCAAGAAATACTGTGAATGCTATCAGGTACTTTGCTCTGGAAAGTTTTTGTGAAAGAAGGTAACGTTATCTGAAATTGCACTTCTTTGTTACTTACACTTGAACATTTGATTGAATAAAAGGGAGGCGTTGGATGCTCCACCAACTGCAGATGTGAGGGTTGTAAGAATACTTTTGGCAGAAGAGATGGTGAGCAAGTTTTTCTAATTTGTAGATCATGCGATGCTTGTTTATCTTTGAGACCTCTACACAAATTTCTGGAAAAGCACAACATGTTGCTTCTTGCCTGACATTTATAACTCATATACTGCAGAGTCTTAAGCGTTTTTGTGCTATTATGGTCCATAGAAATATTGGATTACCTTGCTTATGATCCTCATTTGCTCGAGTTGCCATTTACTTTAAGCATGACATTTGGAATGCTTTCTTGTTTCCTTAAAAAAGGCATATAAACCCAATGTTGACGTGCTAATATATTATTGATATGACCAGCATGCTCTTTTTTTGAGCAGTCTGCCATAATGTTCTTATAACTCTATAACATCCTTTGTCTTTTACATTTGCAATCTTTTGTCTCCCCAAATTTATGAATGATTATTTTTGAATCTTGGATCGATGCTATGCTATGCTTTGTTTTTGTTTTTTGGTCTTGGAGGCATCCACCATATATAGCACCTGACAGCCCCAGTTAACAGTCCGTGATGAATAGGCCTCCTTGGCTCCCTGGGTTTCAGTTGTTCCATCTCAGATTTATGTCCTCTGGTTCTTGGCAGGTGCCGTATCAGCTGAGACCGAAGAAACAAAACTAGGAGGTGAAGAAGCAGAAAATTGTGGAAAAGAGAAGGAGAATGATCAGCAAAAGGCAAATGTACAGAGCGAAGATCACCCACTCCTTGACCTTGTTCCAATAACACCTCCTTTTGACGTTTCCAGGTTTGCTGATTACATTTCACCTTACACTTGAATGAGCTAATATATGTACGCCTGCATCTAAATAGCTGTATGATTTTCAGTTCTTTGCTCAAGCTACCAAATTTCTCAAGTGCAAAGCCACCAAGACCTTCTAAAGCTCGCACTGGAAACTCCTCCCGATCGTCAGCTTCAAAAGCTCCTGAAACAGTTCACCCTCACAAATTTTCCAAGGTTGCTGATAGTGGTTTCGATGAGGAGATGCCTGATATTTTAAGTGGAGTTGCTTCTCCTGTTAATTGTGTCAAGACTTCTTCACCTAATGGAAAAAGGGTCTCACCACCACATAATACACTCAGTGTTTCACCAAGCCGAAAAGGTGGTAGGAAGCTGATACTGAAATCCATCCCTTCATTTCCATCGCTGATTGGAGACACAAACAGTGATTCTGCATTGAACATTTCCGAAAGCACATTCAGTGCACCGCCTCTTGCTTTAGGTAAAGCTTGTTCCTATAAGTATACATCACTTTGTTTGTTTTGAAATCAGAGTCAGCATCGTATTCATATGTTTGTCCATGGAATCAGGTCCATCTTAAGGCTGGGCAGTTGATCATGGGCAACTGGAGTACAACTTGTAGTCCAATATTGAACCTCACATCTTACCCATCGTCAAGGCTTGAGGTACTGGCAGAAAATGTTAGTTATAATCTAAGTCCGAGTAGTCTTGTGTTTGTAATATATGTAGCAAGTGAATAATCTGTATGTAAGCTGCTATGGTGTGGTGACATTGTTTTTTTTTTTATTGAATTCTATTAATACTATATAAGTTGCCTCTGAGGAGGTTCAATTCTGTCCCATGTTTTTTCTTAGAAACTCTGTATGTCAAGGCCACCCTTTTTCCCGGAACAAAATGAATCTTCACTAGACATCATTTACGGTTTTGTTAAACCTGGAACTGTGTTTGAGGTTGGTTGTACATCTCTTTCCTGCATGCATGTGCCCTTCTAATCTCATTCATGCATAAAGGTAATGGGTGGTACCATCAACTATGTCTTAGAATAGTGCTCATGGGTGTTGAGATGTCAGACTCTTCCTCTTCCTGACTTGGTGCTGCCTCTACCAAAGTAACATTTCTGCTGCATGGTTCATGTAAATCACACAGTTAAGTGGAGCTTCTGGTTTAACATCTAGGTTTAAATCATAGCTGAGTGCAGCTAACACTTACGAATGATGAGTCACCAATTGGCAGATGATCTGAAAGAACAGCACCGAGCAATGAGTACATGTTCTTGCATGACTTGTACTGATGCAATGTGCTGAAGAATAGCATGCTGGGGTTGCTCATAGGGTCTTGTCACTTGGTGGGCAAGCACCCCTTGTTTTCTTCCCTCCATCATGCTGCCAATGGGACACTGCATTAGGCCTACCTGCTAACCTGTCTGTCTCTGGCTTGCATTATTGGATACTATAACCACTGAACCTCTAATCTCTCTACTAACCTAAACAGGATGCTAACTAATGCAATGATCCTATCGTCCCCTGACCTGGCAATTGTTTTATGGCAAGTAGGCATACATACATAACCAAACATAAACATAATGGCATACGGTTGGCCCAGAGGTAAGGTTGATATCATCTGGTCAGCTTCAAGGGGGGTCATGGCCTCATTTCCTGCCCCAAAAACCTCACACTTGCTTTGTCCAGTTCTTGGCCGGTAGATTCCTGCCAGTCTGTCGCGCAACCGATGGCGAAAACGTCTGCGTTATCGCTTGTTTTTCAGCGGTTTCAGATGGCAACTGCCCCTGCATGTTCATGCACGTTGCCGTCGTCTTCCCGGTCGTCGCCGTCGCCATTGGAGGCGTCCTCAGTGCCGTATCCTACTGGCCATGCATGTATAAGTAGGCGTTGCATCTGCAAACCTCCAACCTCTCTTCACCTTGCTCTCTTGCTATGGTGATGTGTGTGTGTGACAAGGACATGGGCATTGAACAGAGCAGATTAGGACTCAGGAGGAGTATTAGTAGTATGATTAGGCAGCATCAGTATCCTGTACGCGTCAACTGTAATGTAAGCTGGAGCCAGGCAAGATGATGGGCGCGTGGCTGCTGCTGCTCTTTGCAGCTGGAACCCATAAGCATCCGCTGCTGGCTGCTTTAGTCTAACCTAATCAAATTTTAATTTAATTCAGTCCTCCTTTGACCCCATCCTTATCAGATATGCACAGGCATTAACTCTTCTCCTGTTCACCATTTGGTGGCCCTCAGCTCGACTCCTGCTTAACAATAACTATGATAATATTGTTTTCATGTCAATTATGTCATCCTCTGGTTGTACTTGCCTTCTTCTCATGATTGGAGAGGGAGAAGCTTGACTTGGTAACATATTAGGTTAATTTGGTAGTGGTGGTGGTCTCATGTTAACTCCCTTTCAAGCCAAGAAAATGGACACGTACCAATAATTCATAATTTATTTACTTAGTTTACCCCCAGTTTTAACTCAACGGACACTTGTAGTATAATGAGTACTCTTTCATCTATACTTCTTTGTAATGTAAGAGAAAATGCTATTAGTATAGAGCAAACAATGATCAGTGGGTGATTAATTAAATACTGCAATGTATCATGTATATGTCTACAATTCCATTATTCCCATCCTCTGTGTGAAAGAAAAAGAAAAGAAACAAAAGGAAAAGGAAAAAAAGAAACAAAAAATTACAGTCTATATATATATACGAGGGATTGATTGGCATCTGTGCACGAATTTACCCTTTGGATCGGTCTCAATTCTCACATGACCAAGTAATTTTACAATGGCGTGAATTACCGCGGCGAGGTCAGCACTCAGTAGTGCCCCGGCGGCGCGAAGCAGCCGTGCGCGTCGCAGTGCACCGGCGGGCGGTGGAGGAAGGCGAGGCACTCGCCGGCCGGCCGCTGGTCCGGCCGGCCGGGGAGGCAGTTCTGCCGGTCGTCGGCGCGCCGGAGCTCGAGGCACCGGCGAGGCTCGCCGCAGAAGTAGTTGTACGAGTAGGTGAAGTTCTTGAGCCGCGGCAGCGCACAGATGGCCTCCGGGATGTGCCCGGCGAGCTCGTTGTGCGCGACGTCGAGCTGCTCGAGCTTCCGCATCCCGGCCATGGCCTCCGGCAGCGCGCCCTGGAGCTCGTTGAAGCTGAGGTCCAGCACGGCGAGCTCCCCGAGCTGGCCAATTTCCGGCGGGATGCACGACCGGACGCCGGAGTTGAGGACGATGAGCTCGTTCAGCGTCGCCGCCATCCGGCCGATGCTCGGGGGCAGGCACCCCCGGAGGCGGAGGTTCGCGAGCACGATCACCGACGCCGGCGAGTTGCCGAAATTCTCCGGGAGCTCGAAGTCGAAGTGGTTGTCGTTGAGGAAGAGCGCGTCAATCTTCTTGTCGAAGATCGCCGGCGGCACGCCGCCGCAGAAGTTGTTGAAGCGGATGTCGACGTACTTGACGTTCGGGAGGCAGAGGATGTGCTCCGGGAAGCCGCCGGAGAGGCGGTTGTTGCTGACGTCGAGCTCGTGGAGGAGGTGGAGCTTGGGGAGGGTGTCGGGGAGCGTGCCGGCGAAGCGGTTGGAGTTGAGGTGCAGCGCGGCGAGGTCGGCGAGCAGGCCGAGCTCGCCGGGGAGCGCGCCGGCGAGGTCGCCGTGGTTGAGGTCGACGCCGGCGACGGTGGTCGTGCACGGGTCGTCCGGCGCCGGCGCGCAGAACACGCCGAAGTAGCCGCAGACGTCGGGCCCGCACCACCCGCCCGTCAGGTTCTTGGGGTCGTCGGTGATGGCGCGCTTCAGCGCCTGCAGCGCCACGTACGCCTTCTGCAGCCGCGGGTTGTTCGCCGCCGTCTGCTTCGCCGCCGGCGCCTGCCCGGAGCAGAGCGCCGCCGCGGAGAGGAGGAGCAGGGCCAAGAGGAGACGCGTCGGCGTCGGCGGCGGCGGCGAGGTCGTCATGTCTGGTCCTTCGTGTGCTCTGCGTTTGGAGGAAGGATTGGCTTATATATAGGCGATGCTTTCACACGCTTCCGTGTCTATGTATGCGCGTCACGAATTATTTCGTTTTTTCTTTGCTCAAAAATAATTATTTCGTTTTGTTTTTTTTATACAAGATTTTATTTGGGTTGGAATTTTTCGACTAGGTGGGGGTTGGGCAGTTAGTTAGTTAATTAGCTAGGTAGGGGTGATGCGATTAGCCGTGATGATTAATCGACCATATATGATTGCTTGATGAGACGTTGGAGAGGATATATGATCCGGTACAAACGAGCATTGATTTCATTTTCACCCGAAAACCTTGTGTTGTTGGTCAATCAATTCCGTGCATTTGTTCTATTAAAGGAATCGAATTCAATTCTAGGAAGACAATCACGGTGTAACTTGTGGGGGGATTCATTCACACTTTATACTATACTCTAAAATATTCATTTTCTCTACCAGACACTCTATCCCTACCCACTTTAGTTTACAACTTCTTCTGCGGATGCCCTAATACTTTTTATTGAGCGTCCAAACGCGATTTGGACGATGCTCTGTGTCACATCGAGCACCCTCCCCGGACCCCAACGAGCTCATGGCTAGTTGATGGTATCCGGCGAGCACGGCTGAAGCTCACTGAATTTTAAAAAGAAGAAGGTAAAAAGAACCCGTGTCATAATTTTGTTTTTGAAACATCACGTTTGTATCTATGTAATATTAGAGTTTTTTTGTTTGTTGAAACATTGTTCTTGTTCTTATAGATAATCTTGCCACCGTGGAACATGATGTTTTCATCAGTTATTTTACATGTTCCATCAACACTTTTGGTATGTTCTAGCGTTTTTTATGGCATGTTCCAACACCAATCAACTATGTTTTAATATATTCCATCATGTCTTTTTTCATACTCCAGCTGTCTTTTTGGCATGATTTAACAGTTTTTTTAAAATATTTCAATAGTTGGTGCGTTTTTTTGATGGCTTCATGTTTTATGTTCTGTCAGCAGAACACCATGTTTTAACATGTACAATCAACTGTTCTAGCGATACAATGTGTATGTTCTAAAAACATATTGTATATGTTTGGAACAAATTGGCACTATTTGGAACAAATGTTCAATTTTTTCACCAGATCGGACGTTTGATTTGTAGTGGCTCTCAACTTGCGGATAGCCTCCCGCCTACGTGAAAATTTAGTAAAATCCTTGTCAACACTGTTATTTTGAAAAATGTACTTTCTTGTAAAAGTTGACAGATAGAGGACATGTTGAAAAATGTACTTTATTGAAATATTTCAATAGTTGGTGTGCTTTTTTGATGACTTCAAGTTGTATGTTCTATCAGCATAACATCATGTTTTAATATGTACAACCAAGTATTCCAGCGATACAATGTGTGTGTCCTAGAAACATATTGTATATGTTCAGAACAAGTTGGCACTGTTTGGAACAATCGCCCGATTTTTTTTCTACCAAATTGGACATCTGATTCGTAGTGGCTCCCAACTTGTGGATCACCTCCCGCCTAAGTGAAAGTTCAATAAAATCGTTGTCAACACTGTTATTTTGAAAAATGTACTTTCTTATAAAGATTGACACATAGAGGACATGTTGACCCTGCTATACACTAGTTGTAATTAATCTTGTGCAATTTATATGGGCCATCTCAAATCTTGCATGAGAACTAGGAGCAGGGCAACTTGATCGTGGCGATATGTTAATGGTGATATTGATGATTTTCCATGGTTTCGATGAATTGTAAATCCTTGTGTCAATGACACGTGGGTCTAGAATCCACGTGTCATTTGCTAATAGAGTGACATCCTCAAATGTCATGTTTGGGGTGCCAAATAATAGATCATTCCTATTTTCAATCCCTGCCTATAATTAGGGTCCTCCAATGTCCAAATCAAAGGCAAGTGCCCTAACTTTGATTATACATATATGTTGCGTGATGAACCGAATCCAAATGATATCATTTCCTTTTGGTTTTTCTATTCAAGCAAATGATTACTAGCTAGTCTAGTCACTAACAAAGCAACGCCGCCCCAGCTTTAACAATTGGCCAAGCTCATTGCTCCTTCAATAATCGTTCTATAGCAATGTCTCTTTCCATTTAACTAACCCAAAAAAAAAGTTGTTAACAAAAGGAGAGGAAAGAGATCATCAAAGATGTGCTTGCTTTTGCATCTAACAATTAGAGAGAGGGAGAGAGGGAGAAGAATGGTTGTTCCATGGCAATGGTGTCTGCTCACTTTGTTGGCCACTTCCCTTTGGCCTTATTATTCTTTGCCTTGCCTGCAGACCAACGACGCGGCTTCTTTCTCAAGCTCTCTCCCTGTGTTTTCATGGAGGCATCTTGTGGTAGTTGGCGGCCGGCCAAAGCTCAATGGTGCACACTGGGGTCAGCAGCTGCAGATTCTTCAGGACCTGTTCCTCCGGCTCTTGAGAGGAGTGATTGACAGAGCCTAAATGGACATGTTTCCATGGGTACTGTTACGAAATAACAAATGAATCACACACTTCGAAGGATATCAATTCACGAGATTTAATTACATAATATATGTACACACACTTCGTAGGTTGTGGTCTTTGATTGATTGTATTTTCTTAATGTAATTGTCTGAGATCAATAAAGCTTCCTTTGTCTATAAAAATGTACACCAACGTAGAGAGAACACACGAGGTGAAAATCTTTATTAATCTTAATATGTCAACCGTCAATTATATAGGAGTGTCTCTCATGTTTATAGCGAAGGGTTTTTAACAACCAAAAAACCTCTAGAGAAGATGACTCGTCCCAATTCGGTTTTACCCAAAATATCCATATGTATACCACCAAATCATGTAGGCTACAACAGTTACAGTACAATGACAATGTGTTACCGTCGGTGGTAATTGCTGCCACTCACAGCTTGATGACTGTGACTAGCACAAATCCTAAGAATTGAGATCGATTATTCCACGGGTACTTGCAGGAAAACAGAACGCGCTTTTTGAGTCGTTTGATCAAGATCCCTCCCTTCCTCTCCCTCCCGGTTCCCAGTCGGATCCACAACGAGCCAACGTTGTTCGGGGCCTGTTCCTCTGGCTTTTGATTGATTAATCAACTCTTTGATTCATAAATTGCACCAAAAATTAACCTTCTTGTTTTTTTGAGGAAAGAGTGACGGGTGTTGAGCAACTCCAGCAGCTCCTCTATATTTTCCCTCTAAAACACTATTAGCGTCCCCTCTATCCATCCCTCTAAAATTCCTTCATAAATTACACTACCCTCTTAAAGAGTCCTTCCCTCCGGCAGTCCCTCTATATCTGCTACAGTATTTCCCAGAAGCTATTGGAGTTGCTTAGGGTTGCATGCAGGGGAAATGAAGCGAGTATATCTACGCGGCACATATAGTGCTTCGCTCGGAAGATTTGTACCTACATTGTCTTCGTTTTCCTGTCGTTTTTCTGCCGATTAGCACCGGTTTAGCAACGCTAATAATTCCGGGACATGTGATGCAATCGATCCAATTAATAAATTAGCACAATCCACACTGGAACATCACCGTCTATCTCATCATCCCATCTGCTCTTTCCCCTTGACTTCCCCTGCATATATCGGCGAAAATCTGGGCACATTTATCCGGGGCATGACGGCGGCCATGACGGTGAGCGTTGAAACCGCGTTGGTTGGGTCTCTCTGGCTAGCTACAGAGAGCTGTCAAGCATACACACACGCACACACGCACACAATGGTACGTGTAAGGTACGCAGCAGCCAGCAGCTCATACTTTGACCAACGACCAAAAGTTTAAGCAATGAAGCAAACAAGCTTTGGACAAAGATTTATAGCTCTCTAGGGCACTCCCGATATATAGTTTTTATAGCCGTTTATGTAAGGAGGGAGGAAACGTTAAGAAACAAACAATCCTAACGCCTGGTTTCTACAATTTGTATCTAGCTAATATTAATTATCATTTGTAAGCTATTCATTTAATCCTTGGATCTTATGTGCCATGGGAACCAACACACGTATTTAGAGTTTGGAGCAAACGATTCAGATTGGGGTACCATAGAAATGACTTATCCTCACAATGTGCGTTTTTTTCATTGTTCTTTCATGCATCGTTGCCATCTTTCCAGGATGAAACGGCTCTTCCCTCTTGGCTCCTCTCTCCTCCACTCAGAAAAAAAAATGGCGTCAGTAGCTATAAAAACAAGCCACAATGAAGTACTGGGAGTGTATCCTTATAGTCGATAGTCGAGTGATTTTACATCAATTCGATTTAGTTTATATTAAAACTATAATTTGTATTCTTCTACAAGAAAAAAGTTTTAATTAGTTCTTTATAGTTGTTTCTTAAAATCTTTCTTCTCCCAATGCTCTCGAAACAAAGTTTTAATAGATTTTTTTTAACAAACCTTTTAATAGATTTTTGACATCTCTGAGCATCCACGTCCTTTTCGGGTTACAATGTACTCTGTAATGTATGGCAACTTTAAGTTTAATCAAACAAGTTGGAAGGGAAAGAAAAACCAATGGGAATGGAAATAGGATTTTAGTTAGCTGGGTGTGCGCTTTGGATAGAAAGACAGATGCTGCATTTGCGAATTGTGAGTGGGTTGATTTGATGCAGATGTGTCAGGTTCAGTGAGACTAATTGCTTGATTGGTGAACTGTCCATACGCATCTCCTGCCACTTGACGGCTGTTAAAGTAGCATCTATCTGTCCCTTCTAATTTTTTTTTTAAAAATTCCTAGTCACACCATTTGCAAGTTTGATCAGAAAACCATAGGGAAAATTTTATATGTGATTAGAAAATAATAAGAAACTCAAATACATAGTTCAGTTTGCATGTTACAAAATCTCTCATATAAAGATACATGTATACTTTGGTCAAGTCACATTTCATTGGTCAAAAGTAAAAACCATCGTTGACTTGGTCAAAAGGACCATTGGTGAACGGTTTTCGCAGTAATTGAGGCAAAAACATGTCAACTTACATGACTCAGAGATCATTTTTTATTTACTTTATTTCTAATACTTTATGGACCTAAATAACAAATGTATGCCTGTAAATTTCGACCTTTATATCATGAGATTCATGTAACCAAAAGGGATGTTTGCCTAGTTGATTGAAAACAAAAGAAGTTTTGATCAGTTCCATTTCCTTCAAGCAAATAAAAAAAAAGATCCGGTGTGCTTATTATCACCAGGCGATCGTCTGGCATGGCTGCATCACACTAGGGATCAAGTGAACTGGTTTCGGTGGTCTAAGCAGAGGCTCACTGATTTGATCAGTGAACAAACGAAATGGTACTGGGTAATGGGAATAAAAAAAAAAAATCAGACAACCGGACATCAAATAACTGTGAAATAATAATGAAAAAATAACAATGCACTAATACACACCGATATCTTTTTTTCTTCTTCTAAAAACTGCTACAATTTATAAAGGCAATACGTACATATATGTAGTTCTACGCACAAAAGAATCATATCTTGTCCAAGAAAGAAAAGCATATATATATATGTCGTTGTTGGCACCAACATGGGGGCCTCTCGAGTCTCGATCGAGGCTTGGAGCCATGCATAATTGCATATTTGTTTTGTTTTGGCGAAAATTCAGAGCAAACAAGACGCTCCACACCACACGTCGCATGGCGATGCCGGAAGCTGGAATCCTGACATCGATCGATCTCGCTCCGACGTGACCGGGCGTTCAGGCAACTGCTGTTCGTGACCTCTAGCTGTTCCTCTCTGCAGCATCATCGCATATGCAGGCAGCCAGCATCATCGCATGCATCATCCGGTGGCACGTCGGCCTCAAGAATTGATCCGTCCATCGCCCAATCGCATCCATCCGGCCATCCATCCTTCTGGATCGATAGCTAGCTAGCGAGATGGGCAAAGGCGCCCTGCCTTTTATCGTATCATAGTCCTTGTTCTTTTCCTGTTTTACTTACCGTTGTGTATGGCTGTATCAAATTTTGTTATTTTTACATAGCATATATGTTGTGATAATTTGCAGCGATTTTTTCGTGGCCTTTAGTAGTCCTTTTAAAGATTTTAAAACAATTTTTAAATCATTTTTAAAATCTTTAGAGCTTTTTTCGAGGCTCTCAAATTTGCTACAGTAATACGTCAATGCAACGATACGCTGAAAAAGAACAAGGCCCTAGCGCCATGCATGTATGTACGTACACATCACGCACAAAACAAGAAGAAACTATAAAATAAAATAGAATAGAGTGTATAATGGAGGAAATGAATCTTTTATATTGTAGTACAAAATCTGAAGAAATTTTAAAAGGATGTAAATAATGTTATAGCTTGTGTATTTAGATCTTCGGATGAAGATGCTCGAGCTAGGGATATAAAATAGGGGCCGCCTACACGGGCAATCGATTAAGTCTAGTTGACACCGGTTCACTCTAGTGCCTCATCACCACCTCACACCATCACCATCCTCCTTCCCCTTACTGCTTCATCTCCAATGTAGGGAGCGGCTTCGTGCTCCTCCACCATGTATTACCCTCGCCTCCATCCTCCACCACACTTGATTGAGCTGCTCCTCGCAACTCCACCCCCTTTCCCCTGTTGCCAATAGACCCGTTTGTCGTAACTCGATCTGACCACACATATTGAACTCTTTCGTGGTTGTCCACCATCCTCTTGCCATCCAAATCTCTGGCGATGACACTGTACTATCTAGATGCACCACCTCCTAGTCTTTCACCATCATTCATCCATCTCCTTAACCTCCTTGATCTCTAAATCCAGGGCCATGGTAGAAACCCTCCCATATAGATGGCGGAGCTTCGGCGACTGGCATTGGCGTAGGGCCGTAGGTAGAGCACAACAGAGCAGAGGAGGAGCTAGGGGAGAGGGGAGAGGAGGAAGAAATGAAAAGAAGAGTAAGAACCGTTGAATCTCAATCAAATTATATATTGTTAATGACTGTCCGCGGAAAAGTCAATCGCCTGCTACCAAATAAAATCGTATAAAGTATTAATATACATACCTCATGGCATACATATATAGTTACGACTTTTTGCGGTGCCGAATCGTGATCTCGTCGACCTTGACGTGAGACATCCATGGTGAGATTGAAGGGAAGAACATGGAGGCTAACTAGTGACACGAGTCGTGTCCAAGTAGTGCGGGGCACGGTGACATGATCCGTTGATCAAGCGTCTGCCTCTGCCTGGCTGGCCGGTGAGGCGTCAGCTTCCATCACAAGAGCTAGCTGCATGCACGGATGAACACCTTTTCTCTCTGCCAAGCATAAAATGTGGAGTGTTGTGGATATCCACCTCTCTCTCTCTCTAGTTAGCAACCCAATGCAACTTCAAGAGAAACGACCTATCAGAGGCAAAACTGATTTTTATGTTAATACGGAGTGCCACAACAAATTTCTCATCTCATTTCTTGATTTAGAAATTAAAGGAGCTAAAATGATTTCACATCACTGATGAAATGTATAACATGTATAGGATCGTAGGATCTGATCACCCTCTAGTCCAATATGTAATACTAGCATGGCAGGTGCGCCTGAGTATGTAATAGTGATGCTGAAATCTATTTATGGGTTGCGTATGCACACTGAGTAAGGCTCATGATTATTTGGCATTTTTTGTTTTTATTTAATGCGTTTTTTTGGGGTTTTCTGCGGTAGATATCATTGACCTTGGGAAAACCTGAAATACCCCTAAGGCCTTGTTCTATTCAGCGTATCGTACCGTATTACTGTAGCAAATTTTATTATTTTTATATAGCCTATATGTTGTGATAATTTGTAACGATTTTTTATGACTTTTAGTAATATTTACAAAGATTCTAAAACTATTTTTTATTTTTTTAATAATCTTTAGACCTCGTTTCGAGTGCACTCAAATTTGTTACAGTAATACGCTGAAAAGAACACAAGGCCGGCCCGATACCCTCGATCGGGTCTCTATATAAAAAAAAGGAAAAAGTCCAATTTACCTCCCTCTACTATTGCAGAAGTTCATTTTTCCTCCCTCAACTCATTTATGGCCGTTCGATGCAAGTTTGGACGGTCAGATCTCACCCATTTAACACAGAGGGAGGAAAAGTGAACTTTTTCAATAGTACAGGGAGGCAATGTGGACTTCTTCCTAAAAAAAAAACTATTTTGGGCTGTTCTGGACCTCTGCCCTCCAGGCCTGCTTGCCACCCGCACGGCCCACGATTGGCCCACTTCTCTCTGCACTTCCTGATCTGCTGGGCTTCAAGCGTAGACGGCTGCACGCGCGGCCGAATCACGGGCTGCATCCATCGTATGCATGCATGCCCGGCCCACATGCATTCAATGCAGAATGCAGCATACGCATGCATTCCTTCCTTTTTTTGTTATTTCTTTTACGCAAAAATATATCCAAACAATCCCTAAATATGCTCAGAAAATAATTAGTCAAATGCTGGTCGAATAAATCACAAGTATTTCAAATATTAATTCAAACATCACCAATTTTACTTCAAAAGTTCTCCAAAATTTCAAATTTCAAAAAAAAATTCTCATCAATTAAAAAATCACCTCATCACAAAATCTTCACTCAACATAACAGCACAGCAACAGCTGCTGCAGTGCGAGAAATGCTCCACATCCATTGTCTGAGATGTGATGGAAAGAGAAGATAATGCGAGAAGAATCACATCTATGTGATTGATTTTTCACAATGGGATAATTTGTTTTATCTTAATATAAAAGTCTCTAATTATCCTATATATCATCGTTGTGTCTATGACATATGGGTATTCCAAATGCATAGGCACACATAATAGTTTTTTTTTCTCACACAAATGATAATGCTCATCCATCAATAGCAGTGTACTAGTTTTTTTTCAGACAGGAGGAGCTAGGGAGAAAATCCCCCCGGCATGGTGCACGGGTCGGCCTCGAACCTAGGTCTTCAACACTGCAACCCTTAGCGCTGACCAATTGAGCAGTGTACTAGTTGCTCTAGTAAAAGGTCAAACTATCTCTGCCCCCAACCCCGCTCCGGCCCGTGTTTGTTGTATGAAAGCATATGTGTGCTCCCTTACTTTTGGCCGTCATCTAAATATTGATATCTAAATGTTGCAAGCCATGGCATGCCTCTAGAGCTCGAGCTCCTTAGCAGCTGGGGAGGATCGAGCGACGTCCATGGTGGGCATCGCAACAAGACTTCGGCTAGGGCTACGGGATGAAGGTTGCTGATGTTGGTGGGCAGGAGATTGATCTAGGAGAGATTGGGAATGGGGAATGGAGAGAGGAAGAAGAAAGGAGGCACGTAGCTAGGGTCATTTCCATCGGAAGAATTGGCCACATCCTCATCCAACGTGTAAAGATGCTTTGAGATGTGCAAGATAACATGGGTTTAATTCTTGAAATTGCACAGCGGCATTTTTTTGCAATGATACAGCCACGTAGAATCTAGTAAATAAGAATGATTTTCCTTATCCATGTAAATGAATTTACAAAGTACTAGTAGGGTGCCCGTGCGTTGCAACGGGAGCATAGATTTGTACAATATACATGGCTAGCAAATAGCATTTGGATTGAAGATCCTCGATCATGTACTTAGCTGAGACCAGTTGCTGAGAAGAATCAATCTTTTACTTGTCTAACTGTTGTGGTTATGACCTATTACAAGGAACATTATCGTCATTCAAGGCACAAGAATATGCTAAAATTGCTACACTATAACTCTTTTTGCCACCAGGTTCCTGCTTCATTTCCTCATCTCAACATAGCAACGAGCCAATTCTTTCGTAGCTTCATCAGATAATTGTGTTGGATATACTTCCTTGCATAGCTTCGGTAAGCAACCAATGTAGGAAATTCCAGTACCTTGAGCTCCTCTAACTGCATAGCAACATAAATGCAGAACAGATAATAAACATGTTAAGTTAAGAATTGTCCTATGATATATATTGATTGCAAGATAGATCAGGATGTACGAAAAACACAGAATGCTCACCCGGTAAATTTTGGCCAAAATGCTCGAAAGAAGTGGTTTTAAGGATTTATGTTGCCACAACCCAGAAATCCTCACAGAGTTGCTCAAGTAATAGTACATGATAGGAGATGAAGAAGAAAAAATATTATTTGCATATTCAAATATAAACCTAATCAAACTCTTGTGGAAGAGGCAAAATACAATCAACATAGCTATATCCTTGCAGTGGATTTATAAGGAAAACTGTTTTAGCATTATATCATATACAAATGATCTTACACTGTAACCCTACTGTAGTGATAAAAACCAAGAACCACAAAATTATAGACCATAAAATTGCAGACCATATTTGATGCTGGGTAACGTAAAACTGACAGAAAACCTCATAATTTGAGGTTTCTTAAGGCAGAAAAGAAGGGCACATTTCACAAATAATTTATAGTGAAGCTATCAACCATGCCAGGATAATACCACTCATGTGAATAATGCCAGCACATAATCATAGGCCAACAGTAGCAGCACATAATCATAGGCCAACAGTAGCAAGCCAGCAAAAAAATAAAGAACATGAGAAAATGATGTCATTGAAGAAATAAGCATACTTCTCAGAGCCACGTGAACAGATTAATATGGGTATCATCAAGAAGTTCACCCTTGCCAATCTGATGGAATAATAACTGACAAACATAAAGCTATCAATAGCACTAACAATAAAAAATGTGCAGAATGAAGGAAATATTTCTACCAGAACAAATACGCTTATTCGCGAGGGCTAAATGGCCCTCGTAAAAAAACAACAGACCATCTATTCGCTAGGGCCACATAGCCCTCGTAATTAACAGTGAGCAGGGAGGCTATTCGCGAGGGCCAAATAGCCCTCGTGATTAACAGTCAGCAGGAGGCTATTCGCGAGGGCCAAATAGCCCTCGCCTATTTGGCCCTAGCGAATAGCTGAGGGCCAGCTCCTACGCGCGCCAGGGAGGTGCACCCCGCATACTTTTCGCGAGGGTTGGGAGACCCTCGCGATAAAGCTGCAGGCCTGTTAATCGCGAGGGCATATTAAAACCCTCGCAATTAACTATTCGCGAGGGCCATGCCCTCGTGTTCTGTTGTTATTTGCGGGGGAGCGGACGCGAGCGCCTATTCATGAGGGCCAGCCCTCGTAAATAGTAAATTACGAGAGCTTCTTCCTTTATCGCGAGGATTTTTAGCCCTCGGTATTGAGGGAGATTCCTGTAGTGAATTACCAATGAGATTAATAATTATGGATGGCACAAATATAAATTCAAGAATGATTGAACCAAATTGATACTGCTCATTATCACGCCAAAAGAGAGAAGCAAGGAACAAGAGAGTATATAATCTATGCCTTCCTAATAAGGCTGCAATACAATACCATCTGTAAACTAAATCCTTGCAATTAAAAAATGCATTATGCATCGAAAATCTCTAACCGCATATAATCTATTCACTTCTTAAGTTTTAGTACTTTACCTCTTTGTAATTTAAACTGAACCAAGTTGTAAGTGGAATGTGATGCAAGTCATGGAATTCCACCAAGGGCATAAAAGAAGCAAGCTTGTATCACTGCTGGTGCAAGTGCCATAAAATTAGACCATTTTGGACGTTTGCATGGTCTCCAACGTACAACTATAAATCATAAGAAGTATATGTTATGGAAGTATACACAAAATGAATCTATTAGTGACAATTTTATGCGGCCAGTCTAGAATTTATGTATTGTTAGTCAAAACTAAAGTTTGACTGCACAAATTATAGGATGGCTCACACCAGAGTATCCTACATGGTTATTTTAGGTGTCGAAAAATTGGTTAGGCAATCACATGCCACCCAAAAGAGGTACTGACTACTGAATTCTAGACTGGCTAGTACAAATACAAATAAGTATTCTAGACAAATAATATATTGTTATGAAGATCCTTACAGCTGTATTCTATACACAAATAATTAAGTAGTTGCTGCATCACTGAATCTGCATCTTGTTTCAAGTGATGCTGGGTGGTTTTTTCTTGATGCCACCCTAAAAATGTGCAACAGAGAAACACGAGTTAGCACCCTAAAATAATCACTAAATGCAGGGACAAAAACAAACTGCGAGGAGGAGCCCAACGAGCGGTGGGGAGGAGAGAGAGACCGAGAAGGAGGGAGAGGAAGACCGGCGGGGGAGGGAGATTGGCGGCAAAGCGACGACCGGTAGGCGAACTCTTGTTGTAGGGCGGAGCTTCGGCGACGGGGCAACGATCCAGTGGCGGTAGGACTGAGGACGGAGGCGCCGAGGGAAGAAGGTGAGAGGAGGTGGCGGCCTGGCGGGTGCGGCGGCTGGGTGGAGGCAGCGGGGCTGGAGGAGGCGGGCAAGCAAGTGAGCTTGGGAGGAGGCGGTTGGGTGTGTGGCGGAGGGCGGCGGGAAGGAGAAACACACACAGAGAGAGAAAGAGAGAGAGAGGGAGAGAGAGAGAGAGAGACCGGGAAGGAGGAGGGAATGGAAGACTGGTAGGGGAGGGAGATCAACAGCAAAGCAGCGACTGGCAGGCGAACTCCGGCTGTGGGGCAGAGATTCGACGACGGAGCAGCGCTCCAGCGACGACGGGGCTGAGGATTGAGGCACTGAGGGAAGAAGGAGAGAGGAGGTGGTGGGTGCTGGTGGGTGGAGGCGGGGCTGGATGGAGGAGGGCGGCGGGGTAGCATGTGAGGTTGGGAGGCGGCGGCTGAGTGTGTAGCGGAGGGCAAGTAGGTGGGGTTGGGAGGCGGTGGGAGCAAGGGTATACTCTGTGAGTCGTCGATCGTTGATACGAAGGTCCAAATTTTTAGTTGGTGAAATCACCACCACCATCACAAGAGGCTTTATAATAGTAGAGACTATTCAGTGACATTCACAATATATTGAAGGCTCGGTACAGAAAGGAAGTGGTGGCCCGTCATGGGGAAGGCTTTGATCGGAGGAAAGAAGAAGTTGACCCTATGGCCATTTGGAAACTCATAATGCTTTAAATATCATAATTGCTGCATCGGATGTCACTTAAGGACTAAAAATTACAATTTGCCTTCTATGGGATAAAAGGCAACCAAATTAAACCCTTGATCCAACCACATGAATGATAGAAATAATCCAGATGCATGCATGTTAAAAATCTTCCCAGTTAATTAATTGATCATACATCTCAACAACACACGTAATTAATTAAGGGGTACTACAAAAAGGAGAAAATTGGTGAGAAGCCACAATCGTCGTTGGGCTTCGCAAAAATGCCATCCCGCTCATAGGATTCTTTAAAATGCCACCCCCATCGTCGTGCCGCCAATTTCCATGCCATTTCTTCGATTCTGGCTCGTTTTACCGCGCGAAAAGACACAAATGCCCCTGTTGCTAGCTGCGCCCTTTGGCTTATGTCCTCGGTAATTCGCCATTTTTATAAATTCATACATTGCTCAAATGAAAAACTTGTCTACATGAAAAAAATGCGTATCGAAATTATCTACAACTTTCGTTTTCAACCCAAATTAATCCGAGCAACATGAGACCTCGAAAATGGCGAATTAACGAGGACCGTGCCGTCGGCCGGAAAGCAGGCAGCGATAAATTTTTTTTTTTATAAATTCATACATTGCTCAAATGAAAAACTTTTCTACATGAAAAAGATGCGTCTCGAAGTTATCTACATCGTTCGTGTTCAATGCAAATTCATCCGAGCAACATAAGACCTCGAAAATGGTGAATTACCGAGGACATAAGCCGAAGGGCGCAGCTAGCAACAGGGGCGTTTGTGTCTTTTCGCACAGTAAAACGAGCTGGAATCGAAGAAATGGTATGGAAATTGGCGGCGCGACGATGGGGGTGGCATTTTAAAGAATCCCACGAGCGGGATGGCATTTTTGCGAAGCCCAACGACGATCGTGGCTTCTCACCAATTTTCTCACAAAAAGGCAACATTGCTTGCCGAATACCACCAATGGAACATTGGAACTGTGCTGCGCGGCGCCTACGTACGTGGTAGTAATCAACCAGCTGCATGGCACCTAATCCGACTGGACATGAGGAACGGGAGAGGACATCAAATCAGTGGAAGGCATTAACTTGCGACCGGTGAATTCGGCGCCAAAAGTTAGCTACCCTCTCAGATCATATCACAGCTCAATTAATTAATCATCTTTTGATCACGTACGTGTCCAGATCGAGCTTTCTGTTCAATGCAGACGCGCGCCTATATAAACCTTGCATGGCCTCTCCTTGCTCTTCACACAAGCAGCAGCTTGCTAATATATATATCATATCTACACACACATACATCCAGCTAAGTAATTCAGCCATGGGAGCTGCACCTCGAGGAGTGCTATTCCTTGCCGCTGTCAGTGCCATCCTGATGGCGATCGCCGCCGTGAACGCCGCGGACGGCGAGGCGGCGGCGTCCGTCGTCGTCGGCTTGGCCAAGTGCGCTGAATGCACGAGGAAGAACATGAAGGCCGAGGAGGCTTTCAAGGGTATAGCTTAATTAATTCTAGATATGTAGCATATATTGCCCCTTGATTAAGCCTTGAGCTAAGTAATTGATCGTTATCTTATATCTATACATTAAGCTCACTGCTGCTTGGTTTCGTCAGGCCTTCAGGTAGTGATCAAATGCAAGAACAGCAACGGCGAGTACGAGAGCAAGGCCTCCGGCGAGCTGGAGAGCCCCGGCGAGTTCAGCATCCCCCTCGCCGCCGACCTCCGCCGCGGCGACTGCTTCGCGCAGCTGCACAGCGCGGCGTCGAGCGGGGTGATGTACGTTGATGATGGGTTAATTACCATCCTTTGAAGAAGGCGAAGGGCCCGTAGACGTCGACGAGGTGCATGACGAACTTGTACTTGCGGTTGAGGTCGTCGTAGAGGTGGGTGAAGAGGCCGCAGAGCAGCAGGTTGAGCAGGTGCAGCAGCTGCAGTTACATGTATGTATGTAATCAAGCTGGCTGTTGGAACGAGTGAGTTATCCATACTACTTCATCAATTTAGATTTTCGGATGAACTAATCGATACAAACAACTTAACATGGTATTAGAGATTTTTGGATGAACTAATCGATGCATACAACTTAACATGGTATTAGAGTCTGAGGTTACGAGTTTGAATATTGCATGACACAATTAAATAAGTCATCCACTCCTATTCTACATCTCAAATTTGAGGGAGCCTCCATGTACATGAGGGAGTAACACAATCAGTCCAAAAGAATCCTGCCCTATCCTGATCAACTTAGGTTTTTGTGGGTGTATAATGACGATGACGATGATGTAATGTACTTCGTATAATGTATGCTATACGAAGTTATTACGGAGAGATGTGCAGGCCATTTTGGAGGTGCTCTCCATCTTCCACGGCGCTTCCGGTCTGAATGTTAATTGGCCAAAAAGTGACATTTTCCCTATTCGATGTGAGCACCAAGACTTCAGTTGGATGCCCCCGCATATTGCTGCACAGGTCAAAGACTTCCTTTGCAGATATTTAGGACTTCCGCTCAGACGTTCAAAGCTAAAAAGAGTGGATGTGGCGCCGCTTATCGAAAAGGTTAGAAAGAAGCTCGGCAGTTGGAAAGCAAAACTAATATCCAAGGCAGGTCGTCTCGTCTTGATAAACGCGGTGGTCACCTCTATGTTGGTTTATCACCTCATGGTCTTCCCATTGGATAGGTGGACCATCACGCAAATAGATAGGATTAGGAGGAGCTTTCTTTGGAGAGGAAATGAACTTTGTAACGGTGGGCACTGCTTGGTCAGCTGGGCTAAGGTTTGCAAGCCCAAGGAGCTAGGCGGCCTGGGTGTCAAGGACATTCCTCGGTTTGGTTCAGCCTTGAGAATTCGGTACCTTTTGCAGGTTTGGGATGTTGCGCCGAGGCCTTGGTTAGGCCTGCGACTCCCCTTCTCTTCTACAGATCAGTTTCTTTTCCGGGCCAACACCAAGATAACGCTAGGAGATGGTTCGAGGACTTCTTTTTGGCACTCCCCTTGGATTCGAAACATTCCTTTAAAAGAGGTGGCTCCATCCTGTTTCCAATTAACCCGGCGGTCTGATCCTTCAGTCCGTGATGCGTTGCTCAATGGATCCTGGATGCGCCCTATTCGACGCCTGCGTACACGTCAGCAGTTGCGGGAATTCCTTTCGGTCTGGAATGAAGTCAGGGATGGTGCCGCTTTGTTATCTCAGGATTCTGATTCTATAGTGTGGATTTCGTCGCCGACAGGTCGTTACTCATCTTCATCAGCTTACCGTATGCAATTCATTGGGTCTTTCGCCGATCATCAATACGGAAGGATTTGGAAAGCCAGGGCGGCACCAAGGTGTCGTTTCTTCGGTTGGCTAGTTATCCAGGACAGGATCCTAAGGGCTGACAAGCTTGTTCGTCGGGGATGGCTAGCTCCGGATGTGTGCGTTCTTTGCGAGCTTTCGCAAGAAACCTCCTCTCACCTGCTTTGGTCCTGTCCGTTTGCTAGACAGGTTTGGCACATCATTCAAAAGCACTTGCTGATCACCGATGCCTCCACTTTCCAAACTTCTCCCTTTGCTGTTTGGTGGGATGATCGTACCGGTCCTGGGAAACTAAGAGCATTGGATGATGGATTAATCTTGCATGTTATTTGGAATATCTGGAATGAAAGAAACGGAAGAATTTTCAGAGATGCTAGTACTTGGCCTTCAGATGTCGCGGCGGTCGCTTTGGGAGATTTTAGGTTAAGAAACGATGACGTGTAGTTGGTGTTAGAGGGAGTGCGTCCCTCCGTGATTGTCGGTGGCTGTGATTTTTTCATGTTTTCCATAACTGTGTATTCTCCTTCTTTATTGAATGAAAAGGCCTCTCGCCTATTCTTCAAAAAAATATAATGACGATGACGATGATGAGGAGGAGGCTGGTTACCTCCAAGGGAAGCTTGTACTTGAGAAGCATGTAGAGATGGAAGCTGGCGATGGTCTTGAAGAAGTACATGTCGTTGAAGGGGATGATCTCACCATTCTTCCCCACGCGCGGGTTCTCCTTGAAGTGCTTGTAGCCGGACTTGTAGAGCACGGAGTAGGGCACGGGGTTCCGCAAAGACGATGTCACATGATACACCGTCTGCGTCCCTACCTCCGACGAGTGTGCCACCATCGCCACCATCATTGCGTTCACCACCATGTCCCCAGGGATCTGCACCCAAACACCCAGTCCAATGCACTGCATCAACATCACTCACTCCATTTTGGTCTGAGCGGGATATTTCAAAACAAATGACCTTCTTTTTAAAATTGTATTTTGGTCTATGACACTCTTAACTTATTTTCATTGACTCAGATGATCCCATGCTTTGAACAATGCCCGATCATACTTACCACGTCCATGATGAGGTCGAGGTCGCCCAAGAAGCAGGACAGGTTCTGCTTGGCGTACCCGATGATGATGGTGTCGATCGTCCTGCATCAAGAAAGGTGCATATGCATGGCACGAATCAATCGATTATCTTCCTGAGATTCATAATTTAACTAAGGCTTAGTTAATCGTATGTATCTACCTTGTGCCCTGCATCCATCCGGGCAGGGGGTCCTTGTTGACGCTGGTGATGATGCTGGGGCGGACGATGACGACGGGGATGTCCCCCCGGAGCTGCCCCAGCAGCATCTCCCCCATCGCCTTGGTGAACACGTACGTGTTGGACCACCCAAAGTGCCGAGCCCTGCACACATATATATATTTACTTACTTAAAGAATCAATTGGTTTCTGGTTCCATCCATTGCATCATCGATCAGAGAGAGTTATATGTTCATCAACCCATGCATCCGACAGCATGTTCAAAGTGACTGGGCTG
Organism: Raddia distichophylla; assembly: GCA_005191435.1. Taxonomy (NCBI): domain Eukaryota; kingdom Viridiplantae; phylum Streptophyta; class Magnoliopsida; order Poales; family Poaceae; genus Raddia; species Raddia distichophylla. Next base: position 1,738,422 of record SPJY01031878.1, read on the forward strand.
AATACTAATGAATAAGCTAGCTAGACAAGCTGACTGAATCAACTTAATTAAGCTGTTCTGAATTCAGATTGAGAGAGAGACCTCTTGAGGCCGAGCTCCTTCATGGTTTTCCTCTTGGCCTTGTGGGTGTCGAGCGAGTCGCTGGCCTCCAGCTCCTTGTTGATGTCTGCAACCAGCCGCAGCTCCGCCTCGATGTCCAGGTACGTGCCTTCGCGAAGCGTCTCCCCTTCCTTGAACGCCTTCTCCATGATCAGCCCCTGCCTGTCGCCGCACGCATACGCTGCACGCACACACATGTAATCAACCCATCATGCATGCAGTCTCTGCATAATTACAGATCTGCATCATCATCATCGATCATCTGCTTCAAACTTCAGTAATTCATCCAACTTGATTAGAGCTCTGGCTTAATCCTGACCAGTGGAGACATGGAGGAGCATCTTGAGATTGTGGCACTTCTTGGCGAACTCGCACAGGTGCTTCACCCCAAGAACATTCACATCCAGAGCCGCATCGTATCTGCCAAACGTGCACTCGATCATCAGGAAGCTAGCTGCAGGCCAGCTAATTAATTATCTTCAGAGTTAATTCATACTAATGAAGATCTTCTCCATGCATGGGTGGCAGCTAGAGATCATGAGTAACTAATCAATTAACCTCTCGTAGAAGTTGGTTGTGGCGGCTCCATTGACGATGAGGTCGACCTCGCCGGCGAGCTGATCCAGCCGGCGGAGCTCCAGCCCCAGGTTGTGGTACATGATGTCTCCGGCCAGAGGGACGAGCTTCTCCTGGATGAACGCCTCGAACCCCTTGCCATGCCTCTCCTTCACAAGCCAGAACAGCTCTGTGCTCGTCACCTGCACCATCACCATCCAACCATCCGGGAATTAATCACTGTCTGCTTTTGCCTAATTGCAACGGATAATTATTATTATTTCACTAGACGTTGAATACGTGCTGCTAGGAGTAAAACGCAATCTTCTAACCGATGCATCTCATGTTTGCAAGAAACAAACAATCCTACTAGCTAGTTGCTGAAAGGGAAAAAGAAGATGATGCAATTGGGTAGGAAATGTTATTAATTATGGACTTCGATATGTTCAAAAAATTGCAACTTTCACAACTAGTTACTTTCATAATTTATTTATAAAACAAAATATATAATATCATGGAAGCACTTTTATAAGACAAATAAAAAATATTTTCATATGTTAAAACTAAATGTTTTCAAACATATTCAAAACTTTATGTTTTTTAGGAAAAGGCGGGAGTTCCGCCATTCCATTAATATAAAGGAAAAAATCAGAGTTAAATTACAAGAAAAAAAGGGGGGGGACCGCCAGCCCTAGCCTTAAACTAGGCAGGATCTACTAGGGAAGAACGCCACAGCTGGTATTTGTCAGCCGCGTCTCTTGCCGTGAGCGACGATGGTTGGGAGGTTTGGTTGAAAGATTCGGCGATTGCGTTCTTTCCAAATGTTCCAGAGAGTGTAGATCATCTTGTCATTTAACTCCTTACGCGACGTAGTAGTGAACCCGGACTGCATGCTTTCCCACCAATCCGAAATGGGGGCCGTCGGAACCAATAGTGGCGCAAAGATGATGTTCCAAACCTCAATAGCATAGGTGCAGTTATTGAAAAGATGGTCTTGGGTTTCCGGCATCATATTACACAACCAACATAATTGTTGGGTTGGCCATTCCTTTCTGGCGAGGACATCAGCCGTGTTGAGTCCACCCTGGGTGAGAGACCACGCGAAGAATTTGCACTTGGGCTCCGCATGGGCCTTCCAAACAAGCCCCGCCCTTGCCGACCTTCTAGCGCCAGCAAACTGGATCTGATACGCCGAGTTGATTGTGAAGGATCCATTCGGCGTGAGTTTTCAAAGTAACTCGTCAGGGCTTTCTGTGAGGGGAGTGGCCTGATTGATTTTTTTTCCAAAGCATGATATATTGAAGAAGGTGCTCCTTCGTGGTCATTTGCGCTAGCGACTAGGTCCAATTATGATTTTGGAGATCGTCCCGGAGAGATCGCTTTTTATGCTTTTTGACTTTATGTTTTTTGACTTTCATTGTCTCCCATGAATATACCGCTACTACCATGCTAGAGGATCGACCTACGTACTTTTACCTTTACTCTCTCTGTGGAGTGGATTAATTATTAATTATTGATGGGGCACATAGCTAGCTAGCTAACTGTAATGGATGGACCATGGGTCAAACAGAGAAATGAATTGCACTATCACTCATGGACCTAACCAGCAAATGTGAATTGAGAAGAACCAACCAACCATCCATATAGCTCATTCAATGAGGTGACACGCTGCACTGTGTACTGACCTCATTATTTTCCCATGACTAGGACAAGAAAAAAAATACCGAGATCTCTATAACAATTTATATCTACGGGCTAACCATTGAACACCGAAAAACACGCAGGCCTTCTCCTTTATTGAACGCCGATCAGACGGTTTGATGAACTAGCACGAAAAATAAGTTTAGGAGAAAGATATTGATGTGTCCTTGCAAATTTTTTTAATTTTTTTTTGATTTTTTGAATTTTCATTTGTCAGTTTTATTTGGCTACGAACTAAACGCTTTAATTTTTACCAAAAAATTGGCGTGCCCTGGATTGGCATGACCATTGAATTGGCATGGCAATCCAGGGCTACGAACCAAACACACCCTTTGACTTTCATCGTCTCCCATGAATATACCGCTACTACCATGCTAGAGGATCGACCTACGTACTTTTACCTTTACTCCCTCTGTGGAGTGGATTAATTATTAATTATTGATGGGGCACATAGCTAGCTAGCTAACTGTAATGGATGGACCATGGGTCAAACAGAGAAATGAATTGCACTATCACTCATGGACCTAACCAGCAAATGTGAATTGAGAAGAACCAACCAACCATATATATAGCTCATTCAATGAGGTGACACGCTGCACTGTGTACTGACCTCATTATTTTCCCATGACTAGGACAAGAAAAAAAATACCGAGATCTCTATAACAATTTATATCTACGGGCTAACCATTGAACACCGAAAAACACGCAGGCCTTCTCCTTTATTGAACGCCGATCAGACGGTTTGATGAACTAGCACGAAAAATAAGTTTAGGAGAAAGATATTGATGTGTCCTTGCAGTGATCACCACCTCCACCCGGCCCACTCCATTGTAGCCACGAATTAATCTAGAGCTCATTTTCCATATATGTGTGTTCCAAAAACAAAAAAACATGATTATTGCTAGCCCCAAATATATGCTAGCCGAGGCATCAATTTTGAGGCTGCGAATAATGAATCTAGATATACGAACAACGAAAATTGGGACTGAACTAGAGTTTTGGTTTAGCATTAGTTTATGCCTTAAAGCCTGAACAAATCTAATGTTCAAAACCTAGCTACCTACGAACTGGTGTGCTACAACCTCCGTTTTTTTTTATTTGACGCTTTTGACTTTTGAGCACGCCTTTGACCATTCGTCTTATTCAAAAAATTAGTGCAAACATGCAAAAAAAAAAATAAGCCATGTTTAAAGTATCTTTATTGATAAAACAAATCACAACAAAATAAATGATATTTGCATAATTTTTTTGAATAAGACGAATGGTCAAAGATGTGTTCAAAAGCCAAAAGCGTCGAATAAAAAAAAACAGAGGAAGTACTTTAATAGAGTGAATATACGTATGCTTGATCGGCTGATCATAAGCCGTCCATCCTGTGGTGGACGGCTTGGATCCTTGGGTGAATATCCAGGTAGCACTTGGGTAGGTGGCGCCATGAAGAGGAAGAAGAAGGAGAATGTCCCGGCCGGCCGGCCATGTGTGATAACTCTTTGCCTCTCTGAAACGCATGCAACAGCGCTAGCTAGCTAGCTACTCGCCGAATTCCCTGATGGATCCGATTGATTGGATGCAGCATCGATCGCATTCATGGCCACCTCTCCTACGTTAGATCGTCGTAGATAATGCATTGTCTTGTGCCCTAGTAGTACGGCACGTCGAGCTACAGTACAACGCTGTGACACACTGATCTCTCGCCAGCCTTGTTGATCTCAGAGAGAGGTTAATATGCCCCCAGAAACAGGAGAGATAATTAAAGAGAGTAGTAGCAGCAGCAGCTGCTGAGAGAGAGAGAGAGCAGCAGCAGCAGCAGCAGCAGCTGGGAGGAGATCGATGGACGTAAACAGACGTACACGTACGAATGCATGCATGGATCCATGAAATTAATTAATATCAACGACACAGCGGTGTCAGCAGCTGACAATGGAGCAATTAATAATCAGAGAGATTAGCGAGTATATATAGGCGAGCTACGTGTGTTTAATTAATTAATATACAACCGCGCGCATGAAAGAAACAGAGGGGTGCATGCATGAATGTGCATGAATGCATATATATGTTCGTTTCTAACCTCAGTTTCCATGCGCTGCTTTGCGGTGGGTTCATCGATGGCTCGCACCAGCAGGTAGATCCTCCTCACATCAGGCTGCACACGAAGTATCTTCTCCACAAGAACTGCATCCACGCAAGCAGATCAATGAAGGTGATTGCTAATGCAGGCGGCGCCTGCAGCTAGCATGCTAGCTGTTTGCAAGAGCAAGAAGCAAGCTAGCTACTGACATATCCATCCGGTGTATTTACATGCAGTAGTTACATTACATACTCTTTCCCAGGAAGCCAGTTGAGCCGGTGAGCAGCACGGTCTTGCCCTTGAAATACCCAGAGATCCTTGCTGCATCCATGCTATCGATCATCGTAATCTCAATTTCTTCTCCTTCAATTCCTCCTCCTCCTGTTTTCTTCTTCACACGATCGAGAGAGAGAGAGAGAGAGAGAGATGGGCCGGGGGTGTGTGTGTGTTGCGAGGTTGTGCGTCCTAGCTGATATATGGCTAGCAGCTGAGAGATGAAGCCAGTGACTGAGTGAGGCACAATAACCAAATGGGGGTTACATCTCCACATATATTTATACGCGCACGGTTTTAAGCAATTAGGTACTTAATTGGTGTGCGTGTAGCTAGGTTGAAGTTCAAAGCTAGCTGCGGGCGCACACGCATAGTACATAATTGCACGCGGCAGGCACAGCAGGAGCTATCATATACAGAGTCTCACAAGATTTAATTAGTAGTACATATATATCAAGCCAAACTCTCGTACTCAGTACAAACCGACGAGATCGATATTGATGCAACCGCCTGCTAGCTAACTAACTACAAACATATATATATAAGAGCATGTTCATCAGCAGTCTCTAAGACATCTCTAAGCAGTGTCATGTTAGCTAATTGATGATGTGGAGAAGATAGAGTAGTGTGTACAGATTTTCGAGCTGTCTCTTAAGTAAGAGTCGACTCTACACGAGAATTAAGAACCTGTGTAAGAATATAAATTACCTATAAAAACATGCAACCATTGTATATACAATCTCTAGTGTTATCTCTAGGTAACATATATAGCAATAGTTACATACAATATTGTTGTCTCAATCATTGTACGTATGCTCCGACTGAAACGATGCAGGGAGAATCAGCTGACAATGCATGTCATAACTCATACCCATGCATATACGGAGTATATATAAGATCACCGGAGCCCGGCCTGTCGATCGGTGTGCACTGTGAAGTAGTCATTAACTGACAGTGAAATTAAACTTAATTGGCACATGCACGGCCTTCAGTTTAACTAACAAGCAATGGGTACGTGCGTACGTATCTTGTGCGCCGTTCCACTGATTTTGTTAGCTCAACAGCCCGACTTAATCTGTTGACGTCCGTCCAATATAATGGTGGCCGAATTGATCAATCCCTGCCACTACAGGAATCTCCGTTTATCGCGAGGGCTGAAAACCCTCGTGATAAAGGCGGAAACCCTCGTGATTTACTATTCACGAGGGCCGGCCCTCGTGAATAAGCGCCCGCGTCCGCTTCCCCGCAAATAACAACAGAACACGAGGGCATGGCCCCCGCGAATATTTAATCGCGAGGGTTTTCTTGGGCCCTCGCGATTGACTAACCTGCCAGCTTTATCACGAGGGCCAAATAGCCCTCGCGAACAGAACGTGGGGCCCGCGATCCCTGGCGCGCGCAGGTGGCAGCCGCAAGCTATTCGCTAGGGCCACATGGCCCTCGCGAATAACCTGCCTACTGTTATTCGCTAGGGCCACAAAGCCCTCGCGAATAGACACCCCGCCCACTGCTATTCGCGAGGGCCACATGGCCCTCGCGAATAGCCTTACAGCCCACTGCTAATCACGAGGGCTATGTGGCCCTAGCGAATACGTGTCTCCGTTCCAAATTGTAGTTCACAGTTAACTTTTAGATATTCTATTTGACCATTCGTCTTATTCAAAAATGTATGTAAATATTATTTATTTTGTTGTGATTTGTTTTATCATTAAACATATTTTAAGCATGACTTATATTTTTGCATTTTTGCACTATTTTGTTGAATAAGACGAATGGTCAAAAGGCGTCTCCAAAAGTCAACAATGAACTACAATTTGGAGCGGATGGAGTATCAACCAGTGTGCGCATTAATTCATGACACTGGGAACATAGGATGCAATGCAATGCATGCAAATGCTGGCTATAATGTATTATATATTTGTGCAACCGATCGATTTCTTATTTTTCTCTTGTTCGTTCTTACGCGGCAATTGATTTATTCAACACAGTGGAATTATCAACGGCGTAAGCTAGCCCACGATCGAGTTGGAAAAAATGATGGACGATCCAAGAATTGGTAGTGACAGTAACATTCAATATTGGTTTAATCCACCACCCAGCCATGCTACACCGTTGTTGGTCTAAGCTACCAATTGGCAGCGATATTGTGGATCAATGTCAGTTCTTACTTCCTTCCCGCCGCCAACTAAACGAAGCGGAAGAATCAGTAGTGATATGACCAATGAAGTATAAATTTCCACACTTTCTTTCACTGCCCGACTAAAATCATCATCTTCTTCCTCCAGCCCAAACTTCTCCTCCACCCGGCGATCCAAACTGGATCCAATTTACTAGAGATTGGATTTGCTCTCCAAACGGTCGTCTTGACCTAAATGTATTTTACGGTGAGCGATTTCTCATAAGTTTTATAGGAAAGTTTAAAGATGATGATATTTCTCAATTTGTGCTAATTAGTTACATTTACAAACCATACAAATCCATTATATTACAAAAGTCATTTTGGGGCATTTCAATGCCAAACTAAATTGAACTGTGTCACTTGTTGCCGCCACCCCGATGTCGCCGCTACCAACTCTATTGTTGTTGCTGATCAAGCCGGCTAGCCACACGTTGCCGCTTGCTGCAGGGTATGGAGGGGCCTCATCATCCGAGAGGATAATGGACGTTGTTTGGATCAGCCTAGATCTCTACGACGGTGCCGCCCCCTCTTCCTCATCATCTTCATCCTCCACCTCCTCATTCTTCTTCTTCTTCTTCTTCTTCTTCTTCTTCTTCTTCACCTCCTCGATCCTCCTCAAAGCGCAAGCGCAATGACCTTGTTGTTTTTCACTTCTTCCTTGGTGCACACTTTGCATAGAGAGTTCCGCCTACACGACACCGGCGATTGTTGCATCGTTCTATATGACAGAGCCGATGAAGGCACCCGAGGAAGATGGCGAAGAGGCGAGGACAAGGACAACATTCTAGAGAAGAACCGTTAGTGACGTGGAAGTCCATTCTGCATTCAATGGATCTATTAGAGAAGAACCGTTGCTATTTAACAAGGGGAGATGATTTGTCAATGAGGGTTTTCATGCAACGATCTAAGTGGAGTAGCTCTACAGCTTCTAAGGCCAATCGGTCATGTCAAACCACAGCGGTGGTTTGTAACTTCCAATGATAAATGAAGTCAATGACTAATAAAAAAACCATATATACAACTTGACTCTACAACTTATATTTATTTTTTAGATGATGAGAAATAAATCTGACTTCTAAGTTATAGGATATTGGGATCAAGCTATCATGTTAAAGTACGTCAAGCATCCATTTGTATTTGTTTTGCATGTTGTGAATGATGCATGTGTATAATCTGAATTTTGATTTGTCACTCTACATTCACAATGAATTTTAACATTATGGGAGCTCTATTATGAGTCGGTAGGAAATGGTGCTTGAACTTGTTTTGAATTATGTTACACTTGTGCTTGAAATGAGTTATTAGTAAAATGATGTTATGCTATTCTATATGTAGATTTTGTTGCGTGTGGGTTCATGGCATGAAGAGGTAGCGATTTAGGAAACATCACTTTTAGTTCATGTCATAAAGAGGCAGTGACATACATATGATCACTACCAGTTTGTGGAATGAACCAGTAGTGATCGGTACATATCACTATTGGTTTTCAACCAACAATGATATATAAGGTTCCTTATCATTGCCACCTATTCACCATTGGTGACATAACCGACAATGAAAACAGTTCCCAGTCGGCCGTGTAATGCTGACATAGCTCGGGCAAAAGAATGAACTAGCTAGCTACATCATTTTAACAACAATGTTCTAGCTACATCATTTTAACAACAATGTAGATGGAGATTTTAACTTTGTTCTTTTAACAAGCTTTGATCATTCTTATTCTTATAATTTTTTTACATAATGGAATATTATTCGAGACTCTACAATGTGTCATGTACACAACCATAAGTTTAACAAATAGTTCAACATAATGTTGAGTGAAAAAAAGGTAATGCCTCCACACAGGATATGTTCATACGAGAGGAAGAACTTAGTACGTACGTAATCAAGTCGAACAATTCAATAATGCTCCATCCATGACCGTTGAAGAATTCCATTGCTAGCAATTCCATAGAACATCGTGCTTTAAGTTCAAAGCAATCTTTCTGTTGTTTTTCTTTTGTAGTAACGTCCAATGTCTTAGCCAACGAGTGCCCTGAAAACATCCCGTAAAAGAAAAAATTTCTCCATTTATTGAAAACAATAGCATTCCGTCATAACCAGATAGCACGTCCATTCAGTGATAGACAAGAAGACAATATCTGTAGTGAAACAGCTAGCTACACTATACATTGTAACATGCACACTATTATTAATGTTGCTTATATGAGAAGCAAGAGGTAGCATATGCATGGTGATTAGTACTATCAGCTAGCTTTTGTCTTGGCTTGGTTAGCTTGCCACTCACAGATCACAGCTACCCCACTGCTGCTGCTGGGTGCTGGCATCTGTGGCTCCCCTGTACTGTATAAGGAGCATGCCATGCCTGATGCCTGAACTCTTCCATGGCTCATGGGCTCATGGCTGGGTTGGTCATATCACCTCCACAAAGAATTAAAACCAAGTAGTAGGAGGAGGAGAGGAGCTAGTACTGGCACTGGCTCTGGCCGTGTGTGATGATCTGTTGTACATTAATGAAGGATTACCATACTTGTGAGGCTCATCAAAATAGTCCAGCATGCAAATTAACCCTAAAGTGAGCACTGCAGGGTTAGCCCAACCAACAAGCAATGCTCTGTAACCCTTACAAAAAGAAGCAAATAATGCTCTGGTCGTGTGCTTGCTGGCCGGCATGCTCGGTCTGCAATATGGAAGAGGTATTCTCTCTATATATTTGCATCGGCTCTTCGATTTGATGCCAATCATCTATTAGTGCATGTGTTCTTACATTCTTAATTAATTTGGAGTAGAATAAATCTGAGCTTGAGTTCAGACTTATATTTGTTGATACGCAGAATCTTATGAACTTTTTAAAACGGCTTAGTTTAACTTCTTTTAAAGTTTTGAGACACACCTCTGAGATAAAAAGAGGAACAAAACATCTCTGCTTGTAGAAAGTAGGTGTTTTGAAGATAGATATCCATGACTGGTTTCATAATTAGTGCAGGTGCAGTACATTGGGTCAGCATGACCTGACTCCTGTGTACATGGGCATGGAGTGGGCGCAACTGAAATCTGTACGCCCGATTTTTCCAGCAGGGAAGCAGTTATTACAGCTCTTTCGATCAACGCTATATCCCTCTCCACTCTTCAGTGATTTTTTACAGCTCGAAACTACCGTAGTAGTACCACAAAGCACGTCCCCCCTGCCTCATATATCAAACCGGATCACTTTGCAGTACGTACCATCTTTTTGGTATCCAAATGGTTGCTAGCTCTTTGTTGTTTGTTCTTGGCAGCAAGGATTATTGTACTGCCTGTTGGTCATTAGTCAAATCACTAATCTGCATGAATAGATAGTTTGGTGGGAGGAGTGCACAAGAACACCGAAACAAAGGCCTCGTTTGTTTCAGCGTTAAGTAAAATTGAGTTTTAATATACCAAAAATTGAGAGTTTTCAAAGAGTGGTCTACTAATTCTAAAAAAATAAATTCTAAAAAAATAAATTTTAAAAGTTTTTGAGAGTTTTCAAAGAGTAGTCTACTAATTCTAAAAAAATAAATTTTAAAAGTTTTACAATCTTGATAAGAACTACTAGAAGTCATGAAAAAATTATTACAAATTACTACAACACGTAGACTACATAAAAACAACAAAATTTGTTACAGTAAAACTCAACTCAACTTTAAGCTGAAGCAAACAAGAGGCTGGTGAAAGGAGTGCTTCATGAATGCGCCAATGAGAGAGAGTGTGTGTTTGTATGGACGACAGTCGACGACAGAGAGCAATTGCACGAAAACATGTTGCAATGGTAGGCAACTTTGTGGTTCCTAGTTTTTTTAATACTCCTTCCGTTTCAAATTATAGTTCACTGTTGACTTTTGGACACGTCTTTTGATCATTCGTCTTATTCAAAAAAATAATGCAAACATGCCAAAATATAAGTCATTCTTAAAGTATGTTTAATAATAAAACAAATCACAATAAAATAAATAATATTTACATATATTTTTTAAATAAGACGAATGGTCAAATAGAATATCCAAAAGTTAACGGTGAACTACAATTTGAAACGGAGGGAGTAGAAAACTCAAGAAGCTAACACTTAATTTGGTATTTAGCAACAGTGGAAAACAGTGTAGCAAAGCACTGTAGCGATTTTTCGCTGTAGCGAATAATCTCAGCCATCCGCTCTTGATTGAACGGTGGAGGAGAGGGCAATGGCCCAAACACTGTAGCCCCCTGACATTGCTATAGCAATGTCAGGGGATCCAAATCACATCTTTTGGTATCCAAATGGTTGCTAGCTCTTTGTTCTTGGCAGCAAGGATTAATTATTGTACTGCCTGTTGGTCATTAGTCAAATCACTAACCTGCATGAATATGTGCTGCCTCATTTGTTTCAGCGTTAAGTAAAATTGAGTTTTACTATACCAAAAATTGAGAGTTTTCAAAGAGTGGTCTACTAATTCTAACAAAAATAATTTTAAGTTTTACAATCTTGAAAAGAACTATTGAAAGTCACGAAAAAATCATTACAAATTACTACAACATGTAGACTACATAAAAATAACAAAATTTGTTACAGTAAAACTCAACTCAACTTTAAGCTGAAGCAAACAAGAGGCTGGTGAAAGGAGTGCTTCATGAATGCGCCAATGAGAGAGAGTGTGTGTTTGTATGGACGACAGTCGACGACAGAGAGCAATTGCACGAAAACATGTTGCAATGGTAGGCAACTAGGTGGCTCCTAGTTTTTTCATACTCCCTCCGTTCCAAATTGTAGTTCACTGTCGACTTTTGGATACGTCTTTTGACCATTCATCTTATTCAAAAAATTAATGCAAACATATCAAAATATAAGTCATTCTTAAAGTATGTTTAATAATAAAACAAATCACAACAAAATAAATAATATTTACATATATTTTTAAATAAGACGAATGGTCAAATAGAATATCCAAAAGTCAACGGTGAACTACAATTTGGAATGGGGGAGTAGAAAACTCAAGAAGCTAACACTATGGTATTTCCAAATAATGTACACATGTTCTGGGGAAAAATATGCGCCCAGCCTGCCATGTCATAAAATTTTAAGACCAGTCCATATCTTGAGTGGATCATGTACAGTAAATCATGTGAGGGGCAATGTCAGAGGTGCACTGTAGCAACAGTTAAAAACACTGTAGGAAAATAAGTGGTATGTGGTCAGATATATTGGCATACACTCGTTGTATGTCAGTATATCTTAAAAGAAACTTCAGGTCAGTTGGGTCAAAAAGGCGGGGATTAGTAAGAGCATCCCCAGCAGGGCCTTTAAATTTCCCTCTATCGCTACAGTAACTGCTACAGTAATGGCTACAGTGTAAATTCCCTCTCACATGCATCAAATTCTCTCCTGCTGCATTTGAAAATTTTTGAAATAGAGGTGCATTTGGGGGGTGAGATGGGGATGCTCTAACACGCGAATCGTCATCCGGTGCCACAAAACAAGGTATCATTCTTGAATGGATATTGAATGGATAGTGGATACAGAGCTCTATTCTTAGGCAATCATATCCAGTGTATACAGGATTTTTCGTATATACACTATGTAAAGCAACTAACAAAAGTTAAAAAAATCTAGAAAAATTATAGGCATACTCATAAACTTACTCTACATATGCATTAAATTGTAGGTTCAAATTCATTATATATTAAGGCCTTTTTTGGTTCGCGGTTGTGGTTTGGTTTTAGTTGTAGTCGAAAAAGTTGAACGTTTCTAAAGAGAGACTTGAATGGGCTAAAAAATTGTTTAATTTTTTTAAAAAAATCTTGGAGAAAAATCTCATAAAATATTTTAAAAATTATTACAAAACATTATAGTGAATGGTATATACAAAAATGAACAATTTTACAAATTGAATTAGAACCGTAACAGAATCGTGAACCAAAAAGGATCCAAGACCTGAGTATCTTCACCTTATATAACTTGATTTATTTTTAGCCTTACAAGTGTAAAGTTAAAATTAAGTTAGATAAGATAAATTAGATAAGGCGAAGAGAATGAGACCTAAGAATTATATAAAAAAAATTCTATCCATTTTAAACTATTTAAATTTGTTAGAATATTTTTCGGAATTTTTCCATGTTTCTTTTGTACACGAAAAGTCCACAACATATGCTACCCTATCTTTAAATGCTACAATTAGCTTTTCTTTTAAAAATCTCGATCCTCTGTTAGAAGTTAGCTTCCATTGGTGCTCTGTAGTAGCTGCCCGTGCCCTGTAGGAGGTCCAGCAAACTCATTAGCAAAATTTCATGACGAGCTGAACCACTTGGAAGATAAAAAATTGGTTCAAACTTACATGTCGTGGTAAGTGCTTTGCAACACCAGCATCATCTTTTGCGTCTAAGCATCATCGACTCATGGCGTCGAACCCACCCAAACAAGTTAATTCTTGAAACGAAGAGTAGAGTTTAAATAGAGATGGTTGAAACCATCGCTCTTAATTGTCTCTTTTTTTTAAGAAAAAAAAAGAGACTTTCCATTAAAATACCGTGTCCATATTATATAAAAGTCCTCAAAAAAAGGAGAAAATTACAATTTTCTTCTGGCAAGAATCTATTGCTAAAATTTCAGCGTCTCCAGATCTCTCTCTAACTCCATCATCTTTGTGACCTCTAACAACCGCCGTAGTCAACCATAGCATCATATTCTTCATTCTCGTCCATCATGAGGCCCATATTTGAAGGAGCAACATCAAAAAGTAGTCGTGGTGGTTTAAATATCTGACTCGAGGAACAATCTGAAGTACTAACTATGGAAAAAATACACACGACTTGCTCGATTTCACTAAGATCTTCAGCGCAAGAAACAAATAAAAAACAACTAGATCTAGCAAATAAAGAAGAGCAAAAAGAAACCCCTTTTCCCTGCTCGACAACTTTATTTTGGACCTCACCTGATACCTCGAAGAAAAGCTCTCCTTCCGACTCAAATCACCAAACCGGATATCAGCACCGCTATGCCAACATAGGATGAAGTCGAACATCTGTATCTTTTTGTTGCGTCGATACAACGAGGCCTTCATTGACACTCTCTCAACCTAAAAACTTATTGCTAACCTTTCGCCGGCGTCGATCCGTCATCGTCCTTACCCGCTGGTAGCCCGAAGGCCACAGGGGCGAAGACGGTGAACGGATAGACGCCGGCTTCAAACTCTTCGTTTTTTTTTCCTCTGGAACCCTACCGACAACGAGCTTGCTTTCCTCTTAATTGTCTAATTCCTCCAGATAAGACTAGTTAGCTTCTGATTGGGTGGAGAAGAGCAATCCCCATTTCAATCCCCATTTTAAGCTGAACAAGAGTTGCTGCCGTACAAAAATGTGTTCGTCACTTCTCCTGCTCCCTTCCGACGCTAGCAGCTATGAGAAATCACAGGTTTTGGCCTGTTTTTTTTTTTTGAGAAAATGCACCATGCATTCATTCAACAGCGGGAAACTTACAAAGTTCAAGACACACAAAGGTGGACAAGAACCAGTACAAGCGCCCGAGTGCGCACCCCAAACGCACAGAACCTTACAACGGGATGCAAACCCCCAATACTTGAAACATCCGAGCCACCGGCACCCCGACAGAGCACGACAAGGCCAGACCGGAGCATTGTGCTTGACCGAACCGACCAACACAACACGCAATCGTCTCAGGCCACATCCGCCACCGACTTCCTTCGCCCATCGTTGCCGAGCGGAGATCAAGATAAGGGGAGCACACCACCACCGACGACAGACACGCCGGCCCCCAGATCAACAGCGAGATCAGGGGGAATGAAAGAGGATCCTAAGGCCTGGAGGGGAGGATCCTAAGGCCTAGAGGGGGGGTAAATAGGCAATTTTAAATTCTTTTCGATTATTCTCAATTAATCATCATATTAAGAATGACCCAATCCTAGTTGCAATTGTCAAGTAAACGGAAGCAATAAACAAGATACTAGGCAACTAAGTCATGGCATCACAAATTAGCACAAGCGAATGCAACGGAAGTAAATGCGGAAAGTAAATGAGAGAGTGACACGGTGTTTGTTTGACCGAAGTTCGGAGCCGCAACTCCTACTCTCCGTTGAGGCTACCCCTTGCGTACAAGGACCGGCTCGCTCCCGAGCCTCACGCCTCACTTACTCCATGGTAGTCGTTCCGCCACTCCGGCGAGGTGGAATCCGTCACCCGTACACCGACTACGGCACACCTCGTGGCTTGTTGCTGACCAACGAGGAGGAGGCGATGGGATCGCCGTGAACGACTACTTCCGTACCACTACGCGCAGATCGATTGAACCGGCTTCATCGACTCATCTTCCGCTGCACTGCGCGTTGTAAGATAACTCGATCTGTGGTCAATTACTTGCAGGGGGTCCTGGGTCTCGGCGGTAGAATTTTGATTCTGTGCTAGCGTAGCGTCCGCGTTTCCCTTCAAGAGGGGCACTCGAGAGATGGAGAGGGGCTCTCGAGAGATGGAGAAGGAATATATGACTGATTGGTTTTGGCCTGTTGCATTTCCAAATTTCTCAAAAGCTAGAAACCAACCAGGAGTGACTCGCAAGATATCCCATAGAAATTATGCAGATCACTGATGATTGTTTACCAACATAGGTAATTTAAGACGGACAGTAACAAAGGTGCCGAAGCTACATGATCAGCATGCTGCTAAACAGCTACAGACTTCTCAGAAGCAAATGACTCAAAGGCTAAATCTAAGTGAGCATGCTCTGACAGTTGAAAGGTGCAGTCATCATGTGAACATGCCGCCACCACCCCTAATGCTCCAGCTTACTGTTTAGGGTAGAAAGCCTGTATCTGCTGCTCTAGCTGCATTGGAAAACATGACAGAACTCGGTAAGTACAGTCTAGGGTCATAGTAAGATAAGATTGCTGAGTTGATGGGTCAAAAAAATTAGAAATATTAATCCTATCATGCAGAAAAGAAAAACAACCAATGTCAGTTTAAGCAAAACAATTTTTGGAACGCTAAGGGTATGAACTCTTACATTCCATTCAAGAGATGAAAATACAACCAACAGTCTTAAAGAGAAGCCAATACAAGATAACCAAAAGGAACCCAGAATTAGACATCCCTAAAATAAGTCCTGCCCCCTTGGATCTATAGACTAATCCGTACATGAAGCTACGGTTCAGTATGCGTTGATCAGCCAAACAAGGTTTCCCAAAGTCCTATTTACTGCTATAGGAACCAAGTGGTACCTCTTAACTCTACAAATTCAGCAGTGAGGTTGATGCCACAAAAATTCATCGACTTCGGTAAAAACATAGACAACATGTCCATACCTGTTTATTTCTTATGCCAAATGCTATTTTTCATAGTGATTTAATTATTGCAAACCACTTCATGCAATGTAAAAACGCGGGAAACATACAATATTTATTCCATAAACATCCTATCTTCTGTACAGCTTAAATGTTTTGCACCGCAGGAGAACATTACAATAAAAGACTTCCTTTGGAGATGGCTACTCCAGTTTATTGGAATACAACCGAGAGTTTAAGATGGAGTGGATTCAAAATTTCAAATACATAAGGTAAACAGGTAATACCTGAAGCATAGTCTGGAACTTGTTGCGCAGATCGTAGAATTCATTTCTCACCATTTCCAGTGCCTTCAGGCACCTGAAAACAAAAATAGTTCAATAACTTGTGAATCTCCTTTCCATTCACAGCTCATAAATAGAACATGTTTAGTAATTACTGACAGATGCTCATGGTAACTACAGTTTGTTTTGATAACAATACAGTTTTTTAAAATGATAGGACCCTGTTGTCTTAACAGATTCTCAAGGAGGAGCTTTATGAATGCCACCTGGACATACTTCCCTACCAAAATATACATTTGGGTCATGGATGCTGGCATACATAACATTTTTGGGAAGGAATATTGGTGTATATAGGATTTAATATAAAAACATACAAGGCGTAGTAATCACATAAAGAATACTTTTGTTTTAGAAATAACATAATGCCAATGGAAAGGTAAATTAATTCGAGGTTTGAACACACAAAAGCTCTAGGTTTTTTTACTGTATAGCTGTGCGACATTCAGAGAAAATGGTAGAACTTGGTTCTTCTTTTACAGATCAAAAGATTATAATGATTATTGATTAGGGCATACTTTCATTCCGAATTTCCAATTGCACACTAGTATGGTATATGGTTGTTACAAATACTAGAATCTTGAATGTTCTACCTAAGAAACCAACTGTTTCATCTCAGTTGTACACAAGTATGGGCATTGATTTGTTATAAACACCAGATGTTTTGAGAGAGTACATTTATCTAGAAATTGGACTGGATTGATTACAACTCTTGCTCAACAAGCTGAGAGGATTCAGGTATGATAGTTCTATGAAAACTGAATCATTGGCAAAAGTTATGAACATGCAATTTCATGAAAAGTATATTATATACAACATTAATAATAAGAAATATGTTACAGTAGAGTAGAGCAAAGCATAACATCGCATTTAGTATAGAAACTCAATAAGACAATGATACAAAGCAGAAATACTAGGACAATGTTATAGGTGCTAACCCGTCTCTGCTCCTCTGCTGACAAAACTCACGGAACTGAATACAAGTGTACTTCACCTTCTGAGCACCAACACTGCAACATGCAAAAATATACAATCAGGAAGGTCCCACCAAATTGTTTTAATGAACACAAAAACAAATAAATAAGTTTTTAAAAAGTAAAAAACTGACATGAAGACAAATAGTACCACATTGGCATGCAATTTCAATTCTATAAAATAACATGCTGATACCACAAACATAACTAAACCTAAATTGATTAGGCAAAAGAGGATGCTTTTTATATAATACAATTAGTTCTTACGATAATATTTCTTTTCAATCTAACTCCAGCAAATGTTCTACACAAAATTCCATATATCTACCCAAACCAAAAAAGAACAAAGACTCGCTATTATGCTTTCAAGTGAAGGTGAAGCATGCAGGACTATTGCTAACCTTGTTGAATGGGTTGGATTGACCTTGAGGCCCTTACAAAATGCAGCTTAGTAATTTTGTTATGAGGGTCAACTAGAACAAGAAGATTTTGAAAGAGAAGAATGGACAAGTTTCATATAACCAGCCAACATTCCTAGTAAGTTTGATAAGTATTACAGATTAGATTCAATAATGAAAATTTCCAAAACTGTACAGAAGACTTTCCAAAATTGTCGAGAAGAGATGAAATCACTGCATTTTCCTATGTGAGATTTAGGAAAAGCTATTTGAATATATCTGTGGAGGGATCACAAGGAAGAAATGTACCATGCCATGGTGACACAAAAAAATAAAGTAACAAAGGCTTCAGCTTTCAGACAGGTTTTCGTTGGCAAGGTGCTATCCTACGCCCCCTAATGCACCAAAGGCAAAAAGGCCATGAAGAACTGTCCCTGGTGGAGCAATCTGTGGATTACATGCTCAGCAGTATCCTTGGGCTATTTTTTCTCACCATGATAGGAATTAAAACATATTACATACTTCTTTCGACCAACACATTTAAATGCAATAACAGATCTTCTACCTATTTTCTGAAATGACAACAATTTAGTAAGCTTTCATATGATCATATCCATGATGGGGAAAGCTACAGCATGCTACTCCCTCTGTACAGCAATATTAGGCGTGTTTAGTTCTGGCCCAAGTTCAATAATACAAGGCACATACTACACTTGATACAATCTTTTCCTAAAACGTCCCTGAGAACTCTTCAACCACCTCGCGTCATTAACTTGGCTTTGCATGGCACTAATCTCATGCATAGCTGGAAAGAGACTATTGAACAAAAAAAATCATCAATTCCAATGATGTTTAATGGAGAAGCTGAGGGTATTTTTGACACTCCAAAGAATGATTGGTATATGGGTCAGAACTAAAACACGCCTGATATTGCTGAACGGATGGACTTTTTTTAAGAAAAATGTGCACACCAAGAAAGTAAACCAAATCATTTTTGGGTAGTAGGCATGTATCCCTAATTCCCCCTAATTTGGTTCCTAATAAATGGTGATTGTGGACAAGAAACGGCAGTTACATTTGTCAGATCTATGTGATGGAAAATGGAATGCTACGTTGATAAGATGGACAATAACCCTCCTCATATTAATTGGAAGAACCACTAAAAATGAGAGGATGTGAAGTGCTACTCTTTTAGCTGTCCGATTGGCATGTGGAACAGACCATGTTCCTCAGATCTACAACATAAAGTGCCGGGACATCAACGCACATCAACTCTCCCCATATTGATCGAAAGTGCCACTAATAGTGGAATAGTCTCAAGTTATGCTCTTTAAGCCGTCCAATCAACGAAGGAGAATGGATCAGGTTAGTCGGATGATCGGATCTATGCCATAAAACACTACAATGATCAAACAGATGGTAATTCTCCGTAAGATGATCGGACACCCTGTGCCATGAATTAAAATTATCCTATTTTAAGGAGATGTGACACACGATTTGCACGCCAAGATGCAAAATAACAACAAATCCTACTACTACAATGCACTTATTGAAAAGGACATGAATAAAGACATCACCTTGAGCTGCTCCCCTTGAGCTGATGCACAAAAGCGTCCACCTTGTCGAAGTCCACACTCGGCTTCTCCCTGCAGACACAGCAACCGAAATCCCCCCAAACCAAAATGAAATCCAGCCCTTGAGGCACAAGCATGATCCCATAACAGGGCATGGCGAGCGCACGTACATGAGCTTGGCAAGCTCGCCGATGATCCGCTCGCCGTCGTCACAGAAGAGCGTGACGACCTCGGAGACGAAGTCCGGGGTGCTTGAGTCCTGGAGCATCTGCAGCTGCTGGAACTGCTCGTCCAGCAAACCCTAGCCCCCCTCAAAGCAAGCAACCAAAATCAAATCAAATTCAAACCAACAACAACCTCGCCGCCCACCCCTGCAATTCCGCAAGAAACGGCGCCGGAAGAAACGGAACAAGAGCGAGCGGGGAGCGGGAGCGCCTCACCGTGGCGTACATGTTGGCCACCAGGGTGTTGAGCTGGTTGACGAGCGCGGCGGCCGCCATGGGTGTGCCTGGCTCCGGGAGGTGGGACAAGGGAATCGATGTGATGGGAGTGAGTGGGACGAGACGGAGACGGGTGATTGGGTCTCTATATATAGGGGAATTCGATTCCGCTCCACCGCAGGAGGAGGAGGAGGAGGAGGAGAAGACGACGAAGAGGAGAGGGGAAGTGGACGGGGAGTGGAGTGATGGCAGGCAATGCCAGTGGAGTGTTCGCGCTGCTCCTCCTCTGCTCTTTGCTGTTTTGTTTTGTTCTTTTGTGATCTTCCCGTTGAGTCTTTAATGGCTTTTCTTAGGAGATTTTTGTTGCTACTTAATTTGACTCCTGTGCTAGTGTGCCAAGCCAGCCGTGGTTTGTCGTGCAGTGATTGAAGATACACAAATGGGGCTGGTCTTCAATGTATCTAGCTAATGTTTTGCATTTAGTTCATTCAAATGGCATCTCGTCCTGCTTATTAAATGTGATTGCTTGCTTCTATCTCCAGTAATTAATGTGGGTATTGGAAATAGAGGTGGTTTCCTTAAAAAAAAATAGAGGTGGTGCAAATATCTCTAGTATTTAATATGGGCGCGACTACTGCACGGAATTCTGTAGCGACGTGCTCGGACGGGACCATATACGACAAAAAAAAAAAATTACGCCTACGCTTCTGCCTCCGCTCCTCGCGTGCCTCCAGCTCCACCTCCGCATCCTTGTGCGCGCCTTCATCTTCTTCTCTTCGGCACATGCATCCGGCTACGGCTCGACGAGCTTCGGCGTGACGGCGTCATCGGGACAGCAGGCAACGGCAACGGCGCCCCTTCTTCTCCGGTCAGATCCCCATTCGTCATTGGCGCACGTAGCACTGGCCCAACCTGGATTCCAGAAAGCAAGGATCCAACGTCTTCTTTTTTGGGAAATAGAAAGAGGTGCCTGCGATTTACAACCAATCCTCCCAATTTCTTCATCCCATTGATACCATATATCGTTTGTGCTGAATGTGATGAATTGAAGCCAAATTTGTAAATTTAAGTTGAACGTGGATGTGAGTAGCTATTTGTGATGAGTTGTGTAAATTTAAGTTGATTTGCAGCATGTTGTGCATGACTAATTTCTGATTTTTTTTAGCGTGTACCTCAAGTTCTATTCGTTTGTGAAAAATTGGAGTCAGATTTTGATCTTGACCCCATTGAGAACATCCTAGTAATTGTATCAATTAGCGCCATAATCAAATTATGGTATCATATTTATGGTACCAACCCTATTTAGAGCAATAACGTATTTGGGTTATAGTTTTTTAGTATCATAGTTGGAGTATCATAATTAATTGGAAAAATAACAGTGTTGGTTATGAAGTATGGTAGCACAAAATGAGTATCAGGTCTGTAGTATCAAAGAAATATTATGAGATCGTGGTATCATATTTATAGTATCAACCCTAATAAGGTATAGTTTTTGAGTATCATAGTTGCATAATGTAAAAAATATTATAAGATTATATTATCATGATTTGGGTATCATAATTAGGGTATAGTTTTTTAGTATCGTAGTTGGAGTATCATAATTAATTGGAAAAATAACAGTATCAGGTAAAGTATAAAAAAATTATCATATTATGGTATTATAATGGTATTATAATTAGGGTATCCTAATTAAGGTATCATAGGGTATAGTTTTTCCAGTATCGTAGTTTGAGTAACATAATTAATTTTTTTAAAAAAGGTAAAAAGTAACTTGTGGTGGCAAAAAAATGAGTATAAGGTCTACAGTATAAAAAGTTATCATATTGTGGTATTATAATTAGGGTATAGTTCTTTCAGCATCGTAGTTTGAGTATCACAATTAATTGAAAAAAAATAGCAGGTAAAAGGTACCTTGTGGTAGCACAAAAAATGAGTATCAGGTCTACAATATCAAAAATTATCATATTGTTGTATAGGGTATAGTTCTTCAGTATCATAGTTTGAGTATCATAATTAGTTGAAAAATTAAGATGTATAGTAGCAACAAAATGAGAATCAACTCTAAAGTATCAAAAAATATTATCGCATTGTGATATCATACTTATGGTATCAACCAAAATTAGGGGTATCAAAAGTTGTAGTTTCATAATTTAATAGAGAAAATAATAGTTTCAAGTGAGAATACCTTGTGGTAGCACAAAAAAATGAGTATCAGGTCTGCATTATCAAAAAAAATATCATATTGTGGTATTAGAACTAGGATATAATTTTTTTAGTATCGCATTTTGAGTATCATAATTAGTTGGAAAAAATAAAAGGTATCGGGCAAAGGTATCATAACGATATTGTATATCACAAACATAAGTATCAGGTCTGGGTGTCGAGTATCGGTGGTATCATCGAGTTTCATGGTATCACTAGGGGGTATCATGTCGGCGGATCAAGTTGAGAGTACCGGGGCATGAGTATCGGGTTTATCATCGATTGAGGTATCATGTCGGGGGTATCGGGTTAAGACTGTCGGGTTTGGCATCGAGTCGGGGGTATTATGTCAGTGTATCAGATCGAGGGTATCATTTCAGGGGTATTGGGTCGAGAGTATTAGGTTCGGGATCTTGCAGCGGGATTGCGGGTCGAGAGTATCAGGATCATTTGAGGTATCGAGTCAAGGGCTAAGTGTCATACGGGTATCAAGATGAGTATCATATAGTGGGTATCAGGTTGAATATCATAGGGGTATTATCATGTGTTGTGTTGTCATGTTGTAGTATCAAGCTATCTGGTCAATGGATGTCATTGAGTATTGGAAAAGTACCATAACGAGTGTATCAGATATCGTGAAATCAAGTATATAAATGTAGTTACAAATGCGATAGCACAAACTTTATTAGATAGCACAAACAAAAAAAACTTTATTTTAAATAAATTATAAAATTTTTACAAATGTAGTTTTACCAATGAAAAATAATAAATAAAAAAAAGAAAAGTGGAAGTATTTAAAATGGGTTGATTAGAATTTTAGATGAATTATGAAACTTGTTCCACACAATTTGGACTCCATATAAAAAAGATATAAAAATGAAAAATTTAAATACAAAAAATGAATTGCATACTCGATAGCTAGCAGCCAGGTTTCGGTCGCATGCATGCGCGTCAGCGTGTGAAAACAAGTACGGTGGGCGAGCACGCGTGAAAACAAAATCACGCGGGACGAGTGCGGTGTCATCTGACGACCAGATATTGTGCGGCCGCAGCGATCCGACGATGGATCCCTATCCCGTCGACACGCGCAGTACGGGATACCATCCTGAAGTATTTCACTTTAATATCTATATTAATTGGAATTAGGGATAGATATGGTGGGAGTAACGCGTTGGAAGAGTATCTCCAATAACACCTCAACTAGCTATAAGAATCGTAACTCAGGTTTTGTTTAAATGAACGCACACTATTACATATTAATCCATATTAATTTTTGACACTATGATGTAACTAGCACACTAGAGAAGCCGTCTATTTATTATCTATAAATAACATATTCATTTCTTATAACTATGGATTGATTCATTATTGGGTAAGCTTCCCACATTGGTGTCTGCCCATCCGAATCAATAATTTTTGTTGTATTTTGAGATTTGTAACATCTTAGGTCAACTCTTAGAAATATTAGATTTATCTTCAAGATGCATAATATATAATAATAATATTACAATTTGCATATTACAAGTTCAGCTAGTTTTTCCATATATAATAATTATAGTTGCATTGAATTCAAAGGTGGTTCAAATGAATTCAAACCAACGTACCACGTATTTATCAAAGACATAATTTTTTCATGTCGTAAAATTAAAATTTATATCAGATATACGTGCGTCGATCGGACGTTCACGTAGATGCCAAGACAATATAAAGTGCCTCACATATTCATATTGACAAACAAGTGTACGTAGTAGAGTTCATTTTTAAAAGTATTTGAATTTGAGTTGTATTCGATATAAATTTATGCAATGTAGATGATAAAAAAATACCATACTAATGTTGAAAGCACTATTTTATCTTCCTGGGAATTTGCAAGTTCTACGGTATATTACAAAGTTATTCAGGGAGGATGAATGTTCACAAGTAAATGTGACTAGATTGATATATGATAATATTCATACCATTGCATGTCTAACAACATAGTGATAATATTAGTGCTACGTAAAAGCGACCATATTATATACAATCCTTTGTCTCAACTAAGTTTTCTCGAGGCAATGACGAATGTTGGGAAGTAACTTTTGCTACATCATGTGTTATCATTGTAAATATGATAATACTGTGATAAGTTTCGGTGCCACATATATAGAAGGACCAATATATACATGTCCTATTTTACTATAAACATTCTAATTTTTTTCCTAATATATACATATGTGTTAAAAGCTTACTGTATGATGGAAGCTTCCTAGTAACTTCATCCTAAGTAAGGAGGGCAATAAGTTTATGTAGTTTAAATACTAAATAATATACAGTTATCACTTTTGTAGGCAAGACATAAATTTATGTTTGATAAAGAGTTCTCTTAT
Organism: Raddia distichophylla; assembly: GCA_005191435.1. Classification (NCBI taxonomy): domain Eukaryota; kingdom Viridiplantae; phylum Streptophyta; class Magnoliopsida; order Poales; family Poaceae; genus Raddia; species Raddia distichophylla. The sequence continues at coordinate 1,762,873 of SPJY01031878.1, forward strand.
TGCTTTCTTTTTTTTAAAAAATAAGAGAGTAACCGTATACTTCGTTTAAAGTAGCTGGCAAAAATAAATACTCCCTCCTTTTTTTGTTTAACGCTTTTGATTTTTATACACGTATTTGATCATTCGTCTTATTTTAAACAATTATGTAATATTATTTATTTTGTGGTGTTTTTTATCAATAAAGGCATTTTAAACATGACTTATTTTAAACATGACTTAAAAAGAAGAGAGTACTACATTGACGGCCAGAGATCTACTGATTTTACCTAGAATTAGTTTGCATTTTCTGTACCATATTATAATATGCTAAAGGACTCCTACATCTTATACATGCAATAATTAAAAAATAGTTTGCATGTTCTATAACATATTACAGTAGGCTAAAGGACTCCTACATCTTTACATGCAATAATTAATATACATTAGTTATAGACTTTATTAAAAGAAATTCGATTGTATATTTTCTACTAAGTTTTGATCGACGATATTGCCAACGTGTCGGAAATCAATCCCATGCCCGCAACAAATTCACAATTTCGTGATGCCGAAATTACCTCTTTCGTTCTCTTCAACGAGGTCGGATTAGCTCTTGGACCTAGACGACTCTCCTGATGGCCACCGGCCATAGTATTCATAGAGTCAGATTGCACTGTCTCATCAAATTGACAAGGTGACTGTACGATGAAGTAGGGCATATATTGTCTAGTAGCCATGTACCCATGATCATCAGGAGTCATTCGCTCGGGTTATGTAGAAAACTAGCCGCCTCGCGTGCCTATGGCACGCCCAGCACGGGAGGAAAAAAGAAATAAAACGCGGCGGCGGCAAGGATCGAACCGCGGGTGCCTGGCTGAGAGCTGGCTAGCCAGCCGGCTAAGGCGCCTGCGCTATTTACAGTAGCGCGAAAAAAAAAATTTATAGGTAAACAAACTAATGGACGGTTGGATCTTCCTGCCGCACGCGATCAGACGGCTGCGAGTGACGGGGCGACGTGGCAAGCCTGCGAGGTGAAAACGGAGACGCGTGGCAGGAGGGGGCAGCCGTAACCCGTGCTTGTACTATTTATGATGTGGGGGTTCGAGTCACTTACTTGCGAGCCTATGCAGGGTGTACCCTGCTGCTTGGGAAAAGTGCCATTATTGTGCTTTTCTATATTTTTTTGAAAACTATTTTCATCAAATGCATGTCTCAACCCTCGACAAAATAATATAAAAGAGTTTTATAAATAGTTGTTATACACATCATTATTCATAACTAGTAGGGCCCTTAAATTGAACTCGTGTCCTTCAAATAGTCCAAAACACTAAGTATATATATAAATCTTATGCAATATATTTTAGAATGGAGGCAGTACTAGTTATGAAGAATATTTGGTTTCTTTATTATTTTAAAAAATTATAAGTTAAAAAAGAAATACATAATTTTGAATTTTCTCATTTGTAGTGTTGTATTTTAAGGTCTACTTGCAACTTCATTATATATTTTTGCTCCAAATTGTAGGACCGCCCTGGCCGTGGAGTTTCGCAGCAAGATCTGCTTGGCATCGGGATCTGCTTGGTTGGAAGATCCTGCTGCTTTGGTTGCTTTCAGTGTGGCCATGATTCCGCCTGTCGGATTTTTTAGAAACATTCCCTTGGACAGTACTGTCATACATATACAGAACCTCACCGACGACCTACGGCTTGGGATGGCCGCAGGGGCCAATTTTGTAATAAACTAGACAGTAGCGTCGCCTCCCGGGGGAGGGCTTTTTTCCCCCGATTTTTGTAACTTTTCTCCTACTTAAATACAAAGCAGGCAGTACTCCTGCCCTTCAAAAAAAAAAGAAACTGTGGGGTTCGAGTCACTTGGCGAGCCTATGCAGGGTGTACCATGCTGCTTGGGAAAAATGCCATTATTGTGCTTTTCTGTATTTTTTTGAAGACTATTCTCATCGAATGCATGTCTCAACCGTCGACAAATAATATAAAAGAGGTTTATCCTTAAAAATATAAAGGAGTTTTATAAATAGTTTTTATACACATCATTATTCATATTTTTAGTTTGTGTTGTGGACAGGCCCGGCCCAAGCCCTGTGCGGGCTATGCGACCGCACAGGGCCCCTAAATTGAACTCGTGTCTTTCAAATAGTCCAAAACACTAAGTATACATATAATCTTATGCAATATATTTTAGAATGGAGGCAGTACTAGTTATGAATGTTTTGAATATTTTGTTTCTTTATTTTTTTAAAAAAATTATAAGTTAAAAAAGAAATACATAATTTTGAATTTTCTCATTTGTAGTGTTGTATTTTAAGGTCTACTTGCAACTTCATTATATATTTTTGCTCCAAATTGTAGGACCGCCCTGGCCGTGGAGTTTCGCAGCAAGATCTGCTTGGCATCGGGATCTGCTTGGTTGGAAGATCCTGCTGCTTTGGTTGCTTTCAGTGTGGCCATGATTCCGCCTGTCGGAATTTTTACAAACATTCCCTTGGACAGTACTGTCATACATATAGGTCTTCCCCGTTGGATTCAACTAATCCACCAGATAAAATACTGTATGTTTTATACAAATTGAAATCCATCACAAATCAGAGGATTGATTGAGGCTAGTTCAGGAAAAAAAAGAAGAAGCCCAAGTGCTGTATAGTAGCATGCCCATCCGTCGTAACTACAAACAGATGCTGCTAGGTTTATTCAGAACATTTCACGGCGGCATCACTCGCAACATCACAATCAGAAGAGGAGGAAAAAAATCACATGAACCAAGAACTATGAAGCACCGCAGAGATGAACCTCAAACAACCTCAAATTTACATATTGTGCAGAAAAATTCAGATTTTGGCGGCGAACTCGAGCCCGTCCTTCTTGAGGGCCTCCACATCGGCCACCGGAGGCTGAGCTCTGGCGACCTTGGCAATGGCCTGGTTCTCGTCGGCCGAGCCGCCCTCGAGGAACACGCCGACGACCTTGCCGTCCTTGATCCAGTACGTGCCGAACTTGGCCTTGGCCGCCGCCGGGTCGTTGTCGCCGAAGAGCACGGTGTCGCCGACGTTGTCGCCGTAGAACTGCCACGCGATGTCGAACGACCGGGAGTAGAAGTAGGGCAGGTAGTCGTACTCGGCGACCGACTCGCCGGACTCCTTGGCCTTGATCGCCTGCAAATTTAGATTGCATTTCACTGTGAGGTAAACTCAAGGATCTTTTTTTTTTTACTTGTTTGACATCAAGTGACTGAGAGTTCAGTTGGCTTTTTAAGCCATAGATCCAACTAATACATCTACATATGTGAGAAAATTGACTAATACTTATTTAAAAATCAGTCGCCTGATTAGCAAAAGTGTTTTTTTTTCGTAAGGTGAACTTATGGATCTGATAAATGGCAGTCACAGCGATGAACGATGGCTCACCTTCGCGGCTTGCTCGGCTGACTTCCGAGCATGGTCAACATGCTCCACTCTCCTCAGCTCATTAAACAGCTTTAGGGGGAAGGTGGCCACGTCACCAATGGCGTATACGCCGGGTACACTTGTTTCAAAGAATGCATCCGTCTGGGTAACAGAAGAACATTGAAGAATACGTGTCAAATCTTCAGGTCATTGCAAAAAATCATTGACCATCCCCGGCATAGAGGAAGATAACCGAGACACTCAATTGAATGATAGCATTTCATCAATGGATGTGGTATAATTTCAGTTATTAGGACTTTAGAGGTAAAGAAGAAGTGAGCTTAACCTTGATTCCACCTTTCTCCTCTGCTACTTGACCTTTGAAGAGGCCTGTCAGTGGTCTGCCACCGACTCCAACGATAACAATGTCAGCTTCGAGTACTCTTCCATCCTTTAGCTTAACTGCAGTAACCTGACAAGCAAGAACACATCAAAGATGCAGGTGAGTACTTGCATCCACAGGCCACAGGAGATGCTAATGCTATTGAGCAGGAAATTGCACACGATGCTCACATCTCCATTGGCATCAGCATCAAAACCAACAGCTACAGTGCCCTTTACAATATTGATTCCTTTGTTAGCATAGTAGCCCTCGTAGAACGCAGCAATACCAGCGGTGAAGAGGCGAGGCACTGCAAGAGATGACATTTCCTATATGAGACTTGATTTACCTCTTACCATGAGTGTGTGCTAACTAGCATTTCCTTTCCTGCCAAATATTCAGAAAATACAACATCACATGCTTCCAGAAAATAAGGAGACTTACTGCACCACGGTTCAGGGTACACCATAGTGACATCAAAATTATTGGTCTTCAATGCTGCGCTGAGTTCAAGCCCTATGTAGCCACCTCCGACAACGATGGCCTTCCCATCTTTCTTTGCTTGCATAGCTGCGACCAACTTGTCGGCATCCTCAATATCCCTTAGATACAAAATGTTGTTGGATTCTGCTCCTTGAACGCCGAAGTCAGTGAGCTTTATCACCTGAGCAGTGAGCAGGGATACAGATTAAAAGAAAAAATGAATTCAGACAAAAGCAAGACCAACAAGTTCAGACAAGATCATTTGTGGAGTATCTTTTATAGAAAAAAAATACAGTTCAGTGCTCACCGAAGAGCCAGTTGCAATGAGCAAGGTGTCATAGGTAAAGGTTGCTCCATTTCCACTGGTCAACGTCTTGGAGGCAAGATCAGCCTTGACAATTTCGGTGCTCAAGACCAGCTCAATGCCTGCGAAGAGACATTATCACAACACTCAGAATTTTAGAACCTTATACTACAAAGGAAGCACCAGATGCACTTCTGACGCAATTCCAGCAAAGCTGTGAGTCTGTGACACCTGAAAGAATCAATCACCACTCCCTTGCAAGAATAGCTTACAGTTAAAATGGAAAAAAAGAATCACCTTTCTCTGAGTACCACTCAGGCGCGAGTCTCTCCCCACCGCTCCCCACACATGTGTGAAATCCCGGAAGCCTTGCGGCATCTGCCCATGGAACATGGTTCAGGAATCAGCAAGAAATGCAGCGCGTCATCATCGAAGAAGCTTATAAGAAAATAGAACAAACAGAGCTATCTGCAGAGCTTACTCTGAGGAAAGAGGTATCCCTTGCTGAGTGCAGGGCGCTCGTAAGGAGCCACCTGAAAGGCACGGCATGTACATTGTAAGCAACAAGAGCAAGCACGATCCGGTCAACTGGGCACGAGTGGCTGATTGCTCACAAGTCACAACACCTAGCAATTGGAAAGGAAGACAGAACGGTCCACCACGCTAATCTAAAAATACCAGTAGAAATTCTCACGCTAATCGAGACACGAAGAAAAAAGAAAAAATACTACCGGTGACAGTGGATCGGATTATAACGGCGAAAAAATAGTTTGCATGTGCTTTTTCGTTCGGTTTAAAAATTGTAAATTTTGAGGGGAAAAGAAGGAAAGAAAAACAGGGTTCATTATTTTAATTTGATGAGGGTGAGACATGGGCAGAAAGGTTTGAGGGAGCCATGGGCAAAGCAGTAATTGAACCATCAAAGAGAGATTCGCAAATAGAAGGGCAAGGATGAACAGAAGGGACACGCGCATAGCATACCGCTTCCTTGGAGATGATGGCGAGGTCCCCGGGCTTGACGCCCTGCCTAGCGAATTCCCTCGCCGCGTAGCCCTGAAGAATTCAAAACCGTGAGCAGTGAGAGCAAGAACTCGACATCTTCAGATTTCAACCCGTCCGCCGTTACAAAGCGATCGGTGATCGGATCGACCGGTTGAAAAATTCGCGCACGCGCGCAGATGCAGAGAGATGCAGAGAGAGAGAGAGAGAGAGAGAGAGAGAGAGGGGTACCGCGGCGACGCCGCCGCCGAGGATGAGGTGGTTGAAGTGCTTCGCCGCCGACGCCATGGAGATGAGATGGTGGGGAAGAGCGCTTGGTTTGATTTGATGGAGGAAGACGGGGGAGGAGAGGAAAATGCGCCACCCCGCCCGTGGGAGGCAAAATACTTTTTATAGTGACGTCAGTCAGGCAGAGACAGGGGTGGACGCATGGCATGGGGAATGGGGACGCGTTGATTCCTCCTCATGGTCACAACCTGGTCCAGGTTCGCGGCATCATACACCGCCCGGCGGCTAGCTAATCGAGCAGGGAGGGGCCTCCTTCCTCGCCAGTTCACACTTGCTTGCCTACAACCTCCAGGCTCCAGCACGTGCCATGTGCCCTTCATTCAACGGAACATTGACTCGCTCTCTGACTCTCATACATGCCATCACACCCAATTCCCAACTCTAACAAGCATTCCAGACTTTCCAGTTATCAATAATGTCAACATTCCAGTAAAGAACTCTTGCCCTCAAAATCTCCTTAAAAAAACTTTTGCCCTCAAAAACATCCAGTTAACTCTCATCAAGTAAATTCGAATGATTTACACCAATCATTCCTCCTACTACTATCACCATCCAGCTACAATCCGGCCCCTGCGTGTTACTTGGCTATCCTCTTGCTTCTTTTTTTTTTCCCCTGTTTTTTGTGATATTGGCTAAGTAAAGAAGCCTTTCAAATCGATCATAAGCCCGATCTTCCGTTATGTTTGCTTCGTTGAAAATCGTATCCCTCCGCAACATCATCAGGGATAGACACCGCGGGACGCTTTCTCTCGCCATAATCTTTTCAGACGAAATAACTTGCCTTCAACCCATGCTTATGGAGGTGGAAGCCGATTTTCCTTTTAATCTTCTTGTGCATGGGCAAAGAATGATCGATGTGTTAGGGTCGGGAAATTTCTAGAAAACAAGGTCCACGAATACTCTAGTCTTCTCGATCCACTTGTTCATGTGCTTCCTAGTCTTTCTTCAACCATCACACATCCATATTCAATATTTCATCGCTCTCAAAACACATAACGTTAATTGATGCATCCAAAGGGTTTATATACATTCTGGCTAGCTAGCTATTTAAGAGGGCTTACACACCCACAAATGTGTGCTTAAGTATAATTGTCACGACGTGCGCATATGAGTCAAAATTCCTACAGCATAACCCCGTTGTTCCCCTAGTGTAACAGCATGTATGACCTACTGCTTATGTTTTGCACTCTGAGAACAACAAGGTCACGTGACCAGAATTTCGTCTTCTATCAACCTTATTGTGACCGCTCATGGTATCAACCTTAATTCATTTTCTTAGGAGATTTGTTTTAACAGGAAGGCTGTTGTGAGCCAACCTCCAGAGCAAATTAACTTTGTTAGGCAATTTCATTTTTCAAAGCTTATTCCAATTAGAACTACCCTATTTTCCACTAAAACACTCATGTTGGCCTCTGTCTTGATTGTTTAAATGCATGAGGATTGAGGAATTTATAAGCTGATTTAACAGTGAACATACCTCGTTGCTCCATGCTCCAATCCGAAAAATCATCCATTTGCTCTCATATAGGAATACTCCTAATAATTTTGGTTTCGTCCTAAGAAAAAATCTCATTAATTAAATCCACATCTCAAGAGCCCGTGGTTGAGTCAATTAACTTATTGACTCTCATGAGCAAACCCTAGATGAGCTTACATGCATATTTTGTGTCCCGTGGTAACCAAAGATCCTCCCATATGTTTATCGAGACACCATCTTCAACTCTTCATACAATGCCTTTCTTAAAGAGTTGCAGCCTTTTAAAATGGCATGGACTTTGGGATGGACGTTCGATGCTCGCGTGCGTGCGATCGGACGCTGCGTCGGCCCAGTCCAACGCAACAATGACGTGTCCAAAGAGCTGAAACAACTTCGCGCCCCCACCGAAACAAGTTTCTCCCGCCATTGTTTCGAAGTTTGCCGCAGCGCTCCCTATTTGCATGCAGTGACGTCAGCGATGATGTAAACGAAAAGATTCCTTTCGGTTTTCTCTTTCGACGGCCATAGATTTGACTGGTTGCTCCAATGCACGAACCATTTGCACTGTTGTGTTCCTCACATTTTTAGAACAAAACAAGACCAATGTTGCTATAAAAAAGTTACTGAAACAATTTGTTATCCTAGTGGAACAATTAGTTTAGCCTGTTAAAACAATATGGCTAGCCTGCTGAAACAATTACTTTTGCCTAGTGGACGTATAATCAAGTGATACAGTTGATTTAGCCTATTGAAACAATATATAGCATGTTAAAATAATTGGTTTAGCCTATTAGAACAATATATATAGCCTGATGAAACAACTAGTTTAGCCTATTGAAACAATTTGTCTAGCCTGATGAATAATTTGTACAGCCTGTTGGAACAATCTATCTAGTCTGTTGAAACAATTGGTTTAGCCTATTGAAACAATTAGTTTAGCCTACTGGAACGATATGTCTAGCCAAGTGCAATAATTAGTTTTTTCTATTGGAATAATATGTCTAGCCTGCTGAAACAATTAGTTTAGCCAATTGGAAACAATATGTATAAACTGTTGAAACAATTTGGCTAATGAAAAAATAAAAAATAAAAAGTATTTAAAATGGGTTAAGTGGGATTTTAGATGAATTATGAAACTTGTTATATGCATTTTGAACTCCAGATGAAATAGAGACAAAAATGAGAAAATTAAATACAAAAAAAATGAAACGCACGTTTTTTTGCTAGCAGGCATCAGCGAAGTGCATCGCGTTGGTTGCTAGACCGCGCTGTTGGGCCGCACAGCGTCGGACGTCCACACCGAAGCATTATCGTTTTAAAATACTTCTCCAAGAGAAGGAAACACCATGCTTAGCTTTGGCATGCAGTAAGGTAGTATTTGGGCAATTAGGATTTTAGCACATAAAAGTTTGGGAATTCCAGTAATCTCCCGGATGCTGATTGCTTGAGTGGTGTACCACCAAAGGATCGCGGTTCGCGGATGTGGGTGGCGTGGAGTCAAGAGGGAAAATCCGATCTTGTTTTGAATCCAAGGGATGCCGCCGTGCCACTCGTCCGTGGTGCACAGAATCCACTCCGCGCTCGTCGTCGTAGCGCCGCCGGCCATGGCCGGAGCCGTCGCGGCGCACGCGACCGCGACCGCGACCGCCACCCTGGCTCCGAACCCGACAACACGACGAGACCCGGTTAGGACTAGGAGGAGCACGCCCACCACCACCACCAATCGTCGCGCCTGCTGCGCCACTGCGCCAGTACTCTCCACTCTCCACCCCCGCCGCGATCCCTCACCGAGCCCTCGCCCCCGATTCGCGGCTGCGGCGATGGACGCGGCGGCGGCGGCGAGCGGCGCGTCGGAGGCCGCCCCGAAGCCCTTCGCCGTCCTCTTCGTGTGCCTCGGTAAATCCCGCAAACCCAAGCCCCGGCCGCCCTCCTCAATTCTGCTATCTCCCTGCCAATCTCCGGCCGCCTCGCGGCTTTCGGAGGCTTGCGCGTGTGTCCAGTAGTGTGCCGTGTCCGCGCTCCGCATCCTGCGTCCGCCGATTCGTCCCTGATTCCACCCGTCGGGGTGTGTTCGCGGTAGCCTGGATGCTAGCCAATAGCCATGATATGCTTGTGCGCATAAACAGATTTCATTCATCCTACTGGCTTACCGACAACACGAATGGCACTGCATCTATCTGATTTCTTGCATGTATGTGTAGGGAACATTTGTCGGAGTCCTGCCGCTGAGGCTGTGTTCCGGAGCCTTGTAACCAAGCGTGGGCTCGAGTCCAAGTTTTGCATAGACTCCGCTGGTACCATCGGCTACCATGAGGTTTCCTTCTGTGTTTCATTTGCTCATTTTTGTGCTTTTACTCTGTTGGCATCAGCATTGAGGAGGTGCCACCTGGGTTTAGGGTAATAAGGCAGACTCAAGGATGAGATCAGCTTCAAAGAAGCGGGGGATCGAGGTGACTTCAATATCCAGGCCTATCAAGCCCTCAGACTTCCGAGACTTCGATCTTATCCTCGCAATGGACAGGAAGAATTATGGTTCTCGCTGGGCTCCCATCGCCAATGTTTTAGAACATCAAAGCTTTTGTTGATGTATCTCTGCTTGATGCACTTCTATTTTTGAGCAATGTGCAGAAGATATAATGAGCTCATTTGAGAGATGGAGACACAAGGAACCCCCCCCCGACAGTGCACCCGAGAAGGTCAGAATATTATAATCTAGAATAATGGGCTCAACTTTCTTTGTGCAATATTGGATATTTAAAGTTCATCCCACTATCCTACACATATATATTTTATTTGGCCATTTCGACAATCAAGCTTTACAGTTTTAACTTTACCTTGAGTCCCTGACCCTCTGACGTTCTGTCATTGGAAAGTATTGAGCTGCATGCCCTAACAAATTCACCCAAAAGCCTAAGCTGATGGTGAAAGGTGGGCAATTCACTTATACTTCAACACTCCCCCGCACGTGCAGGCTCCCCCAGGCGACTTATTTAATTGCGCTGGCCAGGACTCGAACTCGAGACCTCTGGCTCTGATACCATATTGAGCTGCATGCCCTAACCAATTCACCCAAAAGCCTAAGCTGATGGTGAAAGGAGGGCAATTCACTTATATTTCAACAGAAAGAAAGGTATCCCGGGAACACAGACGATATCATCCATAATCCCTATTATATTAAAGCATCCATCTTATTCTCTTTCTCAGCCCATTCTGCCTTTTCCATATAATGAATCGATGACACAGTATGACGTACCTTTTTATCTTAAAAAATGAAGATGTTTTTAATGGTATTCCTGAAAACTTTCATGGAAATTCCTTTAGCCTGTAACACTTCTAGGAGGTGTCGTTTATGTTGGGCAAATGCAGAACCCATTAATTTCTGCAATATATTTCTTTGCTTGTTGCTTCAACGATGATACCTATTTTATTCCAGCCGCTTACCTAGTTAAGGACATCCACAAGTGAAATTTTGTTTACTAGTTATTCATTTGGTTTTGTAGAGGAGAATAGCTGCATAGTTGCCAGATAATTGATAATGCATAATCCAGCATTAGTTCTTTCAGGTAGAACTCTTACAAACCTGTAGTGAACTTAGTTATCTCATGTTTGTATTTGATAATCTAATTTACGCATGTGAGTTGTGAGAACATTATATGTGATGATCTTGTTATTTATGCTTGAAAATGGCATATATGAAATTGTCGTTTTGTATCCTTGCTAGGTTAAACTGATGTGCTCATATTGTAAGCGGCATTCTGAGTCTGAAGTTCCAGATCCTTATTATGGTGGCCCTCAGGGATTTGAAAAGGTGAGTTAAGAACAAAATGTGCTTTTTTGTTAATGGCATTAAGTCTACAATCAACATTTTTGAACTTCTTAATTGAGATCTGCCTCATCGGGCATGAGTATTGCTATGTGCATGAATCTATAAAACCCTGTTCTCTGTTGAGGCATAGTAGCTTATGCATGAGCCAGGCACACCTCAATGCATGCCATCTAGCTTGTCTCAGGCTAGTATCTTTGATGCTCATAAATTCTATCCAAGTATTTATGTAGCAAGGCTTGAAACTACAATCAGTATGAAACATGAACACTTACAAGAGCTTTTCCAAAATCATTACTATTCAGCATTATCGCAAATATCAAATATACTATAAATAGGCCCACTTTATTTTAACGGCCCCCTAAATTTGCCCTGGGCTTACTTGACAGCAGTTGAGATTGTGCTTTGGTTTATTGGGGTCACAGTATTGTGTCAAAATAAAGCATACAATGTCATCCTTGTAGAATTATTTTAAGTGATTCTTCTTCTTAGAAAATAGATGTTAATGCCCTAAAAAAAATTGCATTGGGCTTAGTTGGCAGCAATTGAGAGTGTGCCTTTGGTTTATTGGGCCACAGTATTGTGTCAAAACAGATCATACCATGTCATCCTTGTAGAAATGTTTCAAGTGATTCTTCTTCTTAGGAATAGGTGCATATGCTTAGGCAGTTAGGCTGTTGTATTGTTCATATTATTCTCTATGAGGCAGTATGTGCAGCTTACTTGGAAAGATTGTCTCCTGCTACGTTAGCAAGCTAGAAATAAGCATGAAAAATGTATTTGAATACATGAACAAATTTAGGTTGATAAAAAGTTGTTTTGGTTGCCTCTCTTCCTTTATTTCCTTTTGACAATCGCTTCATCAGTTGACAGATGGTACTATGAGAAACTCTTACTCAAGTGACACAATGTAAGATATATATACATGAAAACGATATATGTTGTACATCGTGTAGTAAGCTCTCATCAGGCAATGTTTTGTAGGTACTGGATCTGCTGGAAGATGCATGTGAATCTTTACTTGACAGCATCGTGGCAGAAAATGCAAATATTTGTGCTTAATCCCAGGTCTTCTGGAGGCAACATTAACGTCACCAATTCTAATCCCAGAATGTCCCGTACCACCTATGCACCAAAGGAGTACGGGAGTAATCATTTGGTTGGGACAGGGATCAATTTACATTTATCTCCCGATCTCCGTGTGTTCATGTCTATGCTGTAATGAACTTCAGTCTGGATACATCTCGTATTTCTCACTCTCCGTTTATAATTCTATCGGTCTACCTGTATCATGAATTTTTGTGTTGAAAGAAAGAGAAACTGAACAATGGAGGCATGCAAGGGTAGGGCCAGGCAGGCCATCACCGCCGGTAGAGTGGAAGACTGCACATGCAAGAAGCCGTCGTGGGAGCAGGCGGCGGTGGCTCGCCGTCGGCCATCCACAGCGTCCCCTCCTGTTCCCTCCGCCAGCTTCCTACCGTCAAATGAACTAGAGAGGGTCAAATAGATTAGACATCAAGTTTTTAGTATAAACAAATGAACCAGAGAGAGTCAAAAATAATCCTAGGGTCGGCCATTTACATCCCTACCTACACCTTCTGCTCCTGCTCGCCCAGTACGAGCCAAAGACTTCGGCTTTTGCAAATGGATTGGATCATTGAATCTTCCTTAAGCAAATAATCAATCGCCAAATTGGTATTTGGGCCTATTCGTCTCTGGGCCGTCGAAGGATGGGCCAGAGGCTTACAGCACGGCCTGCTGATAGCACACTCCCTGTTTGGGCCAGATGCTCTGTCTCGAGGCTTCTCCCCCCAAATCCCCAGAACCCTAGTCGTGCTCGAGGCCTCGAGCTCGAGTCTGCGATGGCGACCACGAGCGACACGACGGCGGCCTCCACGGTGACGAGCGTGACGACCGACGGAGATGGAGAGCGCGAGCAGGAGCAGGAGCACGGCAATGGCGCGGCTGCCTCCCCCGCCGCAGGGAAGGAGACGGAGGAGGAAGGGGAGGAGATGGTCGGGCCGGGCCCCGCGCCGGCGCGGAAGCGGCAGAAGCGCCCGCTGCAGTTCGAGCATGCCTTCCTCGACGCCCTCCCCTCCGCCGCCATGTGCGTCTCCTCCCCGCTGCTTGGTGCTAGGATCTAGGGGCGCTTCCAGCTGCGTGGCTAACTGTGCCGGTCGCTTTTGCAGGTACGAGAAGAGCTACATGCACCGGGACGTCGTCACCCACGTCGCCGTCTCTCCCGCCGACTTCTTCATCACCGGGAGCGCGGACGGTGATCTCTCGCACTCTCCCGTTCCATTACAGAATGTGTCACGTTCCGCGTGCAGTAGTGGTTGGGTGAGCTAGCTGCAGGCTTGCAGTTGTGTTGAGTTTTATTAGCTCTAATTTTAATGTTCAAGAAGATGCTAATTGCCCGTTGGTCTGCTAGCTAGGGATTAGCGATTAGACGGGATTAATGCATAGATAAATCGGGACTAATTGTTTATCACTCCTGAACGGAGGACGGCCGTCAGATATTAATCAGGGATGATTAATCCCCATTTTTAGAACCATTTATTTTGTGTGAATGGCAAGCTGCCCTGCTTTTTCCTGTGGATTTAACATTTCCACTCGAGGGCTTGGGTCTGTGGACCAAACGAATAATTGATAGGGTTTAGATCTATGAAGGGATCAGTTTTGCTGAGCTTACTGAGAACGTTGGGTGGTTTTGTTTTTCGTGATGGGAGATTGATTAGCTTGCTATTGTTTTGTCTCCCCAGGGCATCTGAAGTTTTGGAAGAAGAAACCAGCTGGGATTGAATTTGCTAAGCATTTTCGTTCTCATCTCAGTCCCATCGAAGGCTTAGCTGTGAGTGCCTGCTTTCTTATGTTCACTTCCTTAATTGGAAAAGAAGAGAAATATGCTTGTCTTATGTTGCACAGACTAGCTAGCCGCTCAATGCTCTTACCCCTTATAATATGAGCAACTTCAAATTACAGCATGATTCAGTAATGCAGGTTAGTGGCGATGGCTTACTTTGTTGCACGATCTCCAGCGACCGGTCTGTGAAGATATATGATGTTGTAAACTATGACATGATGTTCATGATGCGCCTCCCGTATGTTCCTGGTGCTATTGAGTGGGTTTATCGGCAAGGAGATGTTAAGCCAAAACTTGCTGTCAGTGACCGAAATTCACCTTTTGTTCACATATATGACACCCATTCTGGTTCAAATGACCCCATCATCTCCAAAGAGGTAATTCATTGTTGGTTTTATTTTTTATGATTCCTTTGAAATTAAGTACCCAAAGGATACATGTGTTGTATGATCTTCTCCTTTAACTATAGGTTCATGCTGGCCCTGTAAAAGTTATGAAATATAATAATGTGTACAATGTTGTTATATCTTCTGATGCCAAAGGACTACTGGAATACTGGTCTCCATCTACCCTCAAGTTTCCAGAGGATGTGTATGTTGTTGCTTCCTTGGATTTATTTTCAGCATCATATACCTTTATTTATTTATTTATTTGCCAAAATGGCCTGAGCCACTGCAAACTTGAGTATATGCTCCCACCTTCCATTACTTTTCCTGAAATCTTTGAAACCGGAACAACGCACCAGATTATATATGGTTGAACCCAGCAATACCTAATTAGATTCTGTTTATGTTTAGTAAAGTTTTAGCAGTTGAAGGGATAACATAGTCAGTGCTAACATGAAACCTTGTATTGTACTTGGTACTCACGTACCTAGTTATTTCTAGTTCAAATTGTTATGTTTTTGAATGTTATCGCTTTGTGGGTGTGTTGCTATGAGTTCCTTTCGTCATGGTTATATTTTTATGTATTAAGACTTAAAGAGCTAGTTCTTTTTCCCCTCGGTAAACACATTGACTCATACACTTATCGATGCTTGGTATTGGTGTTTGTTCCATGCAGGGTGAACTTTCGTTTTAAAACAGATACAGATCTCTTTGCAATTGTAAAATGCAAGACGAGTGTGTCTACTATTGAGGTACTTTTTATTTGGTGTGTGTGATTTCCACTTCATTCTTCTTCATCCATAGAACTAGTCAGTGGTCACACAATTGCCCAACAGAGCTTGAATGCTCTATCAAAGATTAATTATATCCCCGCTGCATAAACAGACTGCTACATGACATGCTATTTCTTTTTCTTTTACAATAAATCATTTAGATGACAGAGGTATCTGAAATTGTATGATTTGACATATTCGTATCACCTTAGTACTTAGGCTAGAACACTTCATCTTGAATCACTATGATGAGCTAACATAATGTCATTCATCTTGGACGAAATTAATTAGGTCAAATTCATTATCAAATCTGATACTTGGAAATGATTGTGACGCTTTTTTATTAATTATACATTGAGTTCTTGTGCTAAAGGAGCTGGTGTTGTACAGGTGAGCAATGATGGCACTCAATTTTCTGTCACATCCCCTGATCTCAGGATACGGGTGTTTTGGTTCAAAACGGGTAAATTAAGACGTGTATATGATGAGTCACTTGAAGTATGCATCTTTCTTTGTCCAATGTTATCTTTCTTTGTCCAATGTTTAAAGCATGGGTAAGCGTCTGTTTATTCTAATTTCCAACTGAATGTTATCACTTGTAGGTTGCGCAAGATCTACAGAGAAGTGATGTCCCATTGTATCATCTTGATGCTATTGATTTTGGACGAAGAATGGCTGTTGAGAAAGAAATAGAAAAGACAGAGAATGTTCCACAACCTAATGCTGTCTTCGATGAGAGCTGCAACTTTCTTATTTATGCTACCCTTTTGGGTATAAAGGTATGCCATAGCTTCCCTCTTTCCCATATTTTCCTTTATATATTTTGTGCTTTGTGTACTTCAGTACTGCTCGTCCATTTTTTTTGTTACATTTAAGATGATAAACGCTTATTTAGGAAATTTCTTACTGATGTTGAAGGACATATTCTTCTGAGGTTATTATGGCAGTCAATTGGCTAGTCAAAGAACATGGTTTTAATAGCAGCTTGTCTGAATAGGCTATCTTAACAGCTGCTCGTGTTGAGATTTTGACCTTTTATCACACCAAATAATCAGTGTGCTCCTAGTTGCTGATTACATATATGAATAACGACAATATATATATATTTTTTGTCTGGCAATGTATGTTTATGAGCTGATATCTTCATGTGAGACTTATTGTTGTTACATGCATATGCAGATTATAAATTTGCACACAAATAAGGTTTCCCGTATTCTTGGAAAGGTAGAGAACAATGAGAGGTTTTTGAAAATTGCTCTATACCAAGGTGACAAGGGCAATAAGAAGGTTAGGAAAATACCTTCAGTAGCTGCCAATGTCAATGACAGCAAGGAGCCTTTATCAGATCCAACACTGCTTTGTTGCGCCTTTAAGAAACATCGAATATATCTCTTTAGGTACACCAGTTCAATCTTTTTCGGAAACATTTCATCAGCTAGATGCTCACTGCTACTTACGCAAGTAACTTCATCTTCCAAAATTTGTTTATTCATATATGTTAAATGTTATTTCTTAAAGTGTAACATTCTTCTACCTTTGAATTCCATAACATGTACAGCCGTAGAGAACCAGAGGAGCCCGAAGATGCAACTAAGGGTAGGGATGTCTTCAATGAAAAACCGCCACCAGAAGAGCTTTTGGCTGTATCAGATTCAGGAAAGGCTGCTACAACATCACTACCTGATAGTTTGGTATGGTCTCTCGATTATTTATTTGTGTTGTCGTTTTCACTCTGTTTGATGGGGATTTGATATTTGAAATTCTGATTTCTATGTGAGATGTTAGTCTCTAATTCTCTGCTGCACCACCTGAACTTATAGCCGTATTTTCTATTTCAGGTGCTGCATACTTCTATGGGCGATATTCACTTGAGACTATATCCAGAAGAGTGTCCAAAAACAGTGGAGAATTTCACTACCCACTGCCGGAACGGTTATTATGATAATCTCATATTTCATCGTGTAATTAAAGGGTTCATGATTCAGACTGGGGATCCTTTGGGAGATGGCACTGGTGGGCAATCAATTTGGGGCAGGGAATTCGAAGATGAATTCCATAAAAGGTACGTAGCCGTATTTTTTTCTTCTCATTTGCACATATGGGTGTTGTTGGGCTAGATGTCGTGCTTGGGCCAACCCATTGGATTTCTCAATAGGGTTTTACCCTGAGAAGGCAACCATCAAGTCGGGCGCCTGGACAGTTCAAGTCATGGACTAATCGTCGCAAGTCATTGGCATGTCATTAAGTCACGTGACTAGGGGCTTGAGTCGAGTCGAGGTCCTCAAGTCGTTACTGTGGACCGACTTTTGGACTAATTGTGGATTAGTAGAGACTAATCGCGAGACTTGACAACCATGGCAGTATCCTTTTTGTTGTTACTCACCTGGCTAGCTTATAGTGACTAACTTTAGTGATTATATTGCAGCTTGAGACATGACCGTCCTTTTACACTTTCAATGGCCAATGCGGGACCAAACACCAATGGCTCTCAATTCTTTATTACCACTGTTGCAACACCATGGCTAGATAACAAACATACAGTGTTTGGTAGAGTTGTGAAAGGAATGGATGTTGTTCAGGTATTGGATTTTACGCATATTCTCATAGTGCCACTTGCTGTCTTCTCGTTCCTTATATATACCTTCCTAACTTTGCATTTTGTATTTAAAGCAAATCGAGAAGGTCAAGACTGACAAGAATGACAAACCATATCAGGATGTGAAGATATTGAACGTTACAGTTCCCAAGACATAAGCTCCCATTAAATCGATTGATCAGTTCTTCTCAGAAATTTGGTACATTTATTTAATTTTTCTTGTTTCCTTATTGCAGACAGAGACAGTCTTGATCACGTTATAAAAGCTATGTGATGTTAAAATCTTGTTTCTCTCGAAAGCTGGATATAAGAGCATCGCTGATGGGGACCTACCTTAGGTCGACCTAGCCATTTACACATCCTTTTAACTATTCATCTATATTTCCCTCTCTTCTATTTTATTTGTTATAGTACTAGGGCGACCTAAGTTAGGCCCCCCATTGGTGATGCCCTAATCATTTCTTCTGGCCAAGAAGATGCTCTGTTATGAACTTGACTTGCAATGTGTTATCCTAGGTGATAGTCTGGCGGTTGACAGGCACCTAGTGTCTAATCCCACCTAGGTGGGGCCTAGGCAATGTTCAGGCCAGAAAAATCCCCTAGGTGGCCAAGGCTGGAGACTGGGGCCACAACTAGGGGAACAATGTCTGCATGTTAGCAACCGATGTTCTTTCCTTGAAATTATACCTGCTTACGATTTGTTTAGAATGCATGAAGCTTCATATATTTCTTTAGGAGTTGAATAGTATATTATGCCCATGATATGTTGGACAAGTTATCGATTCTTCCCTAGTCCCCTTGATGAATTTTCATGATAACTTAGCTCGTTGTATGGTTTGTTGTCGTGGGCATAGAATAATGCCCAAAGGCCCCAAACAAAACACTTATTTGTAAAATAAGTATGTTAACTAACTATATATTGTTGAGAATCTCCTGATATGTAGCTACCAACTTAACTAACATGTCGAAAGATAAGATGCTGCATTCATGCACCTATTGCATGGATTAATTCTTCGGCTGGCTGGCGAACACAACAATTGATCTAAGCAAGAAATGATGACATCGGTGTGACCTCACTTGGTGATCTTGCTAGGACCAAGGATGGGAAGCGGCAGCTTAATTGGGAGGACGATGGGCGCCACTGCCATGGCTGTTGATAGCATGTGGCAAACCGACGGAAACAGGAGGGTGGAAGCTAGCTAGCGGCATGGGCAGTCAAAACAAACTAACTGCGGATGAGGAATCGAGCGAGCAAACCGATCGATTGAGATGGAGCTTTCACATAAGAGAAATTTTAGGGGCAGAAAACAATTGTTTAGCTCAGATAATGAGGTCGGATTAAGGATTTAAGTATTAATATGTACAGGAGATTTTAATTAACGCATCTTCTATTTTGTATGAAAAAAATTTAGGGGCAGAAAAAAATTCTTTAGCTCTGCTGCATGCTGCGCTGTGGCCGCTGCATGCTGTTGCTGTTCGCCAGTTGCAGCCGCTGCATTGATGCGATTAATTTATGAATAGGTGTTTTAGTTGTACCATGTCAATTGGGAATCAATAATCAGTGTTAGGAAGAAAGATCTGAGCCATGAGATAATCTTGGATCTTTTATGATCAGAGTCATGACCACCGTCGCATTCTAGGATAGGGCATTCTGCCTCATTTGGTACACCTTCCCGTTGAAATCGCTCTTCCCAAGGGTAATAATTACCCACTCTCTAATACACTATTATTACACATACATGTCCAGTCCATACTTCAGTCAAAATGCTATGTTATGACTTATGTCTCATTTGCATTAGTTTTCCTTTATTGTGATCCTCTGAAGGTTACGATAGAGCTTGCTAGCAAACATTAATTCTTTTGAGCAATTTTATTTGATGGATATTCTTTCTGACTGTTTTCTGTAGGTTTAGCTTTGCTAGCCCTTGTGATAATATACACCATGTTCTGCATGTAACCGCTGGGCAGTTCAACGATTAGAGCTTATCAACCAATGAACCTTCTTCCATACTTCATAGCAACAAAGTGTAAAGGAAGTGAATTATTAGCGTTTGTTTTGGTAGTTAGTCTATTTTCTTTGTGCTGAGATGTACTTGTTCTGTCTGTACGCCATTTTCCTTGTGCCCCTTGACCACCATGCTGCTAAGTTGTTGCCATCGTCAGTGGCATGACTCCGGGGCTATGCCTATGCCAACTCAATTTATTATATGTACTTACATCGTTTATTTTGTTGTACTGGACAAGATAATACCTTCTATTGTTGAAAGCTTTCCACAGCCAGTCTTGAATTAAAAGTGTGATGCTCTCAAGTTTACGCCATTGAGTTTAATAATTGGTTTTGTTGTGCTAATCAACACTGCCCGTGCCCTATGAAGGTAAACTCTGCTTGTATCCTTGAAGGTTGGAACTGGCCTATGTGTTGAGGGTTATGGAGAGATTTGATATAGCCAGTGAAAAAACTAATAGATGTTGGTGTTGGAACTCCTGTGCAAAGTGGAGCACTATGTGGTCGATCTGTAATTAGCTTATACTCCTATTTTGATTGTTTTTGTTCCTGAAAACACTTGCATGATTAAATTGTTGCCACTTTGGGTTAAATGAGGGGCGCAAGAAAATATCTACCGAAGCCCAAATAGGCTACCATGCACGCTTCCAATGTTGTCATTCCGTCCACTCCAAATTCTGCACGGATTTAGCTCTCACAAAACGCTACAAAACAAATCCAAATTTGCAAAACACCTTGGTGGGTAGTGTGCCGGTAATTGTGGCCACTTGGGTAAAATAGAATAAATGAGAAGCATCTCATACACCAAACAACCCTAGAAAGCTAAATGATTTTTTTTCCAAACCCACAGGAATTTTCCTAGTATTTTTAGGAGTTTCCTACTATTTTTATCACCTCATATGTTTTCCGCCAAGTGGCGTGGCGGAAGCCGTGTTTCCGCCGTCCAACGTGGCTAAAGCCACCTCCCGTGACGGAAAGTAGCACAATTCGGTAAAACCCAACATATGTCGTATATTTTCGTAATTTTTATTTATATATGTATTATTAAACCAATTTTTTCGATAAACGGAGGCTGAAATGCCCCCTACCCCTAGGCCCAGCCGCGCTGATAAATGGAGTGTACAGCTCCTTCTGCTTCTGCTGAAGAGCTGAGTCGCAAATCCCCTCCCCTCCTCGCGTCCTCTCCCTCCCTTATCCCCTTGGGCTTCTCCCTCCCACTCCCATGGCCATGGCCACCTCCCTCCGCTCCCTCTCCATGCCCATGGCCGCGCCGCCCGACGCCGCCCTCCCACCCCACAAGCTCGCCGCCGCCGTCGCGCCCCTCTCCTTCCTCTTCTCCCGCGCCCCCCTCCTCCGCCCCGCCCGCCGCGCCCCCCTCACGCCCCTCGTCGCCTCCTCCGACGCCGCCGCCGCCGCCGCCGAGGCCGGCGTCGACTGGGCCGACGACTCCGAAGCCGAGCTGCCGCTCCAGGAGGGGGACGAGGAGGGCTTCGTGGATGAGGAGGAAGGGGAGGGCGAGGTGGCCGCCTCGGGGGAGGACTACGCCGTGGAGGTGGAGCCCCCCGAGGAGGCCAAGGTCTACGTCGGCAACCTGCCGTACGACGTCGACAGCGAGAGGCTCGCCCAGCTCTTCGATCAGGCCGGCGTCGTCGAGGTCGCCGAGGTGAGCCTACATGCCTACCCTACCCCGACGCACATCCCCCTCCCAAACCCACGCATGCACAATGAGTAGATAAAAAAATTGAGCAATGCGCAGATCCTATCCACCACAGTGTTCAAGTGCCACCGCTCTTGGTGATTGCTCTGTTTTTTTGTCCTAATTTAGTGATTTTGCTTGTGGATTTCTAGGTCATTTACAACAGAGAGACAGGTCAGAGCCGTGGATTTGGGTTTGTTACCATGAGTACTATCGAGGAAGCTGATAAAGCTATTGAGATGTTCAACCGCTACGTGAGTGCATTTCCATCTTCCTCCTTTTCTTCGTTCTATGAAATGCCTTATAGTTCAAAGATAATCCATAGCTTGTCTCATAGCTTTCATCATTTGCATGCCTTGGAAGTTATTGGTTCATACACAAATCAAACAGACAATTTGCTGCACATTGTGAATTTTAGATAAAAACGTCAATACATCATCTTATAACATAAGGGAAATTCTGTTGGGCGCATGCCATATCACACAGTGACAGATGTTAAGTCATTCACCACGGTTGCACACTTGCACTCGAGTCCTATCAGTTAAGACACTAAAATGCGCTTTAAGATAAAGATGATTCTTTATTATCTAATAGAACAGAATGTTTGAACCTGCATATTTTACTGAACAGCTGGCTGTTTAACCTTTGCACAATAGGACATTAGCGGAAGGCTTCTGAATGTAAACAGGGCAGCTCCTAGGGGCTCTCGTATGGAGAGAGCTCCCCGGCAATTTGCTCCTGCTTTTAGGGCTTATGTTGGCAACCTGCCATGGCAAGCGGATGACTCAAGGTTGATGGAATTGTTCAGTGAGCACGGGGAAGTAGTTAATGCTACAGTTGTCTACGATAGAGACACTGGGCGTTCACGAGGATTTGGTTTTGTGACCATGGCATCGAAGGAGGAACTGGACGACGCTATTTCTGCCCTTGATGGACAGGTGAGGACAGCATCATTTCCATAGAGCGTTCAACTGTGATTCTTTTATCTCAGCTAGTCAGATGCCAGTTTTTGTGTGTGTGGCAAAAATGGAAGTTATGGACTAATGTTAGTTTTATCATATCGTGTGAACCGCAGGAATTGGATGGCCGTCCACTTCGAGTGAATGTTGCAGCGGAGCGACCACAGCGAGGCTTTTGATGCGGTGATGGGGGCGCACATGGCTGCATGTTTCTCATGAGCTTTTTTACTACACATCAGTACAGCAATTCGAAAATGCTCTGCGGGAGGCAGAAAGATGACGCTGTTACTTGTAGATCCTGCATTTGCCTCCTGATGTTGGGTTCTCTCCTAAGTCCTACCTCCCTCGTATCTTTTTTGATGCTCCGCTTTGCTGCTGATGTTATGTTAAATTATTGCCAACACCATGAGCTGGTATTTTTCAAGTAGGCTACTGTGATGCTGTCCTTGTTGAATGTTCACATGATATAATCCAAAGGCTATGTTGCCGATGCTACCTATTTGAGCAGTCATTATCTTTTTGTTACAAACTGACGTCGCTTCAGCCTAAGAAATCTACGATCACTCAAACCCATTGCACACATTCGCCCAAACTCAACCCAAATCACCTACACCAGAAGCATTCCATTCGAGACAAGAAGGTACTAGCACAGACAATCACGGCGGTTTTTCAGAGGCAGTGGGATCAAATCATATATGTACAATGCTAGCACCTTGATAAAGAACACCGGCAAGGAAGGAGAAGGCAATCAGTTAGGCTGCAGCTGGGCGTCCTTGCTAGTGAGGGGCACATAGCGCACAGAGGTCTCGTCTCTGATGCTGATGGAGCCATCCAGCTTCTTGTCCACCACTTTGAGCTCCTGGAACATGGCTCCCACCGGGATCACCATCCTCCCGCCGGGCTTAAGCTGCTCCACCAGCGCCTCCGGGATCCGTGCCGCCGCCGCCCCGACATGGATAGCATCATAGGGTGCCAGCTCTGCCCAGCCTTCCCTGCCATCTGCACCGGTTGCAAACATCACTAGTTAAGAAAATAACAGCTGCTGCTGGATCCCATGGAGGCACCCTTCTGGGTTTCAGTCTTTCGGATATGCAATCTGCATCAGCCACGAGGCCATATCTTTTTGACAAAAGATTGACACACTGGCCTTGTTCGTTTCAACCGAAAGTTGCTGAAAATTTTAATCCGACAAACTTACGATCCCTTGGGAGACGTTTTAGAGAGTTCAAAAAACTATGAAAAAAATATGTTACAAATTCTAAGTAGAAACTCTAAGAATAACTACTTAAAATCCCGCAAAAACGACTGCAAAGTAATACATCATTTGGTTTGTATAAAAATGACAAGTTTTCATTTAATTTAATTTAAGCTGACAAGAACAAGGCCTCCACATGGTTCCTGAGGTACTTACTAGGGGGGAAACAGGCAGATGAACGGAGGTTTCCGGCTTGTTCCACTTACCAGCAATATGGATACGGAGGGATCCATCATTCAGCTGAGGGGCTGCTGCGCTTTTCTTGATGTTCTCGATGGAAGAAGCAACCAGCTCGGGAATATGTTCCACACCAACTGCTCGCCCTTCCGGTCCAACCATGAGCGAAAAGCAGGCTGTCAGGTACCCAGTGCCTGTCAAAGTTATCAAGAGAACAACCACTGTGAGAGTTTAGCAATAAACGTACAGACCAAGAGATTTGACAGAAACCAGCATTAATATACACCGTCTTCAAAGTAAAGGATTGAAAGGACACTAATAACAGGTCAAATGTGGTGAGCTTTCCTCTCAGTAATGTCCACAGACCTGTCTCCAGAAGACAAATGTTCACATACTGCTCTGTAACTAAACTTTAAAGGATGCAAGGTGTAGGTGCTTAGTTATGAACTTCTGAAATGAAATGCTTCAAGTCTGCAAGAACCCCATCAGACGTGAAATGGCGCAGAATAAATCGGTACATTTTCGTAGAAACAAGGCGTAATTTCAGAACCAGTTAACACAATATCAATCTTCCCAGACAGGTTAATTCAGTGGTATAAACCAAAACACAGCATCTTTCGATGTCATGGAACAAATTTTTCCTTAAACTATGCTGTAA
This sequence comes from Raddia distichophylla, assembly GCA_005191435.1. Taxonomy (NCBI): domain Eukaryota; kingdom Viridiplantae; phylum Streptophyta; class Magnoliopsida; order Poales; family Poaceae; genus Raddia; species Raddia distichophylla. Next base: position 1,787,370 of record SPJY01031878.1, read on the forward strand.
CAGCCAATACAAACAGGTGCGATGGGGCCTGGTGGTACTGAGCTTCTTGATATACTAGTTGCTAAACAAGGAAACAAAACAAGATTCTACGATCATATAAGTGGAGTTATCGAACACCAATTAATCTAGTGCGACGAATACCTGATCCAACATCCAGAGCCCGCATTCCAGGCTGAAGATGCTTCTCTAGCAGCTGCAAGCAAGAGGCATGCATGTGTGGTGCAGATATGGTCGCATTGTAGCCGATTGGCATGGGGCTATCGAAGTAGGGAGAGCCACCAGGAGGCACGAACAGCCCCCTGTCAATGGTCTCCATCACCTGCGCGACTCTGGTCGAGCTGATTATGCCATACCTCTGCAGCTGCTCAACCATGGCCTTGTTCTTGTCGCTGGCTCCGCTCGACCACAGCCGGTGCTGCACCAGAATCAGCAAGAAATCAGACCAGACGCCTAATCCATTGTAAACGATGGCAAATCCAGTGCACAAAAGTGGCTCTATGAATGATCCATTAGATGAAAAATATAGATACATGAGATACCACAAGACTTGATCTTTATTTGCACTATGGAAGATAAGAAATTTCATGTAGCATAAAACCAAAGGAGGTGGGGAGAGGAAGAAACACAATTCCGCTATGCCAGCAATTTCAGCGTCCCTGAAGCCCGGCTCTAAATCGAAAAATCCTCGTGGTCACTCGTTGATCCAGATAGGGGATTCATCCCACTAAGCAAAGATTCAAGATTTGGACATGAAAGACGCAGTTCACCCGCAGAAGGGAGGGTCAGGGTTAGGGGTTGGCCCAAACAGAAGAATCGCAATTATGTGGCGCCAAGAACAGGATCAAAACTTACGGAGCGGGATGAGAAGAAACGAGAGAAGATGGAGCGGAGTACCTCCATGGCAAGAGTGCTGGAGGAAGACGAAGAATATGGTGTTTAAGGATTCTTAGTTTTTAATTCAACCTAACATAGACGAACCGAACTATGATTCCAATGAGGTGTTGTATGTCATTTTATTACGAAAGTTTCTTTAGACGAAAGTACCACCGTAAAATCGTTTATACCTTAGACACCATTATAAATTAAGGGTGTGTTTCGTTACCTGAATGAGATGCTTTCTGTATGGGATGACACAGAATTTGTGTCTATCTATGTGTTTGATTAGGTGAACTGAACCAAATCATCCTCAAAGGTGGGATACAAAAAAAGGAACATTCTCTTAATATGTTGTATGACTTCGTTCGCTCGATTTAGTCGAAAGACACCATACAACTTTCTCTCGCAAGTTCTTACTTTTTCTTAATTCATATTTTTTATTTTATAGTATACCAAATTTCAAATTGATTTCGATTTTGAATTCAATTTAGATTTGAAATTTGTTTTTATTTTTTAGATTTTGAATTTAAAAATATGTTGGAATTTTTTAAAAATGATTTCAATTTTCCATATGCCTTGAATATTAAATTTAAAATCCGATTTGTTTTTCAGACCAGAATTTGTTTTTTTTTAAATTTGGGTTGAATTTAAATTTCAAATCATTTTTTATAACTTGCTTGAATTCTAAATTGAAAATATGACTTGAATTTTGAATTTAAATTTGGTTTAAATTTTGAATTCAATATTTGATTTTAATTTTAATTTGATTAAAAAATTCAACTAACAAATGTAGTTTCAATTTAAAATGCAATTTTAATATTGAATCTAATTTGAATATCTATCTATCTATCTATCTATCTATGTTAAATTTAAAATTTGGTTTGAATGTTGAAGTTGAAATTAAATTTAGTTTAAATCATCCAAAATAAAAACATGAGTAAGATTATTTTTTCTCAAAATAAATGTGTTGTTTGATTGTATTTGAATATTTGAACCATTATACATCATCCCATACTAGAGCCAAACAAAATCTTGTATGATCATGTTCGACCAAGCAAGCATTTCACTTGAATCATACCGTACGGAACCATCTTATTCAACTCGTAACATCTCATACAGGTTCAACCTGGTACAAACAACCAAACACACCGTAAATAAACATGAAATCAATTTGACCCAACAAAACATTTGCATACCGAATTACATAGCTGATAAGTTTTCGTACTAAAATTTCACAAGTAATTATAATCGAATGCGTAGTGTGTAAGTGCCAGATAAATGGATGTCATTCAAGTACGTAACATGCGTGCAGTTCTATCATGCCGTGCATGATTACTATTGTAAATGCATGCGTGCGTGCATGCCAGCTAGTTTGGTTCAGAGCTCGTCCTTGAGGTGATCGTCGTCGTCTTCTTCGTCGTCGTCGTGATCAGGTTGATGAGCGGCAATGGCGCGGTGGGGCTTGGGGTTGGGGGAGGTCTTGACGGGGTAGGAGGCCTCCATGGCGATGCCGCAGAGGCCCTGCTTGGCCTTGACGTCGCGCTTCATGCGGATGTACCCCTTCTCGCCCCACTCGGCGCCCCACGAGTTCTTCACGATCCAGTACTTGGTGCCGTCCGCCGCCGCGCCGTACCCCACCGCAGTCACGCCGTGGTCCAGCGCCGTCCCGCACCGCCCGGTGAACACCCCCTCCGAGTAGAACTGCAGGTGCGCCCCGCCGGCCTCGATCGCCACCGCCACCGGCTGCCGCGCCACCGCCGCCCGCAGCGCAGCCTCGTCGTTCGCCGGCACGTCCTCGTACCCGTCGATCGTCACCGCCGCCGCCGCCGGCGACCGCATCCTGCACGACCCCTGCTTTGCCTTGTACGGGTAGTCGCCCTCCGCCGCCACGCCTCCGTGCTCGGCGATGTACCGGAAGGCGTTGTCCATGAGCCCGCCGTCGCAGCCGCTGTTGCCGGCGGTGTCGCAGTCCACCAGCTGCTGCTCCGACAGCGCCGTCAGGTTCTTGGTCACGATGGCGTTGATCCCCTCCACGGCGGCGATCGTCGAGAAGGCCCAGCAGCTGCCGCACCGCCCCTGGTCCTTCACGGCGGTGACGGCGCCCTTCTGCCGCCAGTCCACGGCCGCCGGGAGGTCGCCGCCGCCGCCCGCGGCGGCTGCGAGGCGGCGCGCGCCGCGGAACATGCGGTGGTGGGCGACCCGGGAGCCGGCGTAGTGGCGGCGGAACTCGTCGGCGGTGAGGTCGCCGAAGCGGTTGAGGCGGAGCTTGTAGGGCGCGCCGCCGCGGTTGAAGTCGTGGATGAGGCGGACGTTCTCCTTGAACACGTTGAACCGCGCCGCCTTCTCGCCGAGGTCGCGCGCCACCGCGTGCCGCGCGCGCCACCGCTCGTACAGCGCCCACAGCGACTCCTCCGACGCGAGGTCGTCCTCGCCGAACTCCATCGCGCTCGCCGCCGGCGCCATCGCCGCCGCCACCACCACCACCATCACCACGGCGGCCGCCGCCGCAACCACTCCTACCACTGATCTCCCCATTGCTGCAATGATATTTTTCTTGGTGTTTGTGTGTGATGTGAGTGTGATCGAGCTGGATGAGCTGGGGCTTATATTTATAGGTGGCTCAGTGGCTGGATGAACACTGCCTGTTGCTTGCGGCCAACAGCGTGGCCATTACTGGCTCAAAGATACCACATAATTCATCTACGAGATTCCCTTTAACACGCAAGCGTACATCCATTGATCGATTCATATTGATATACGCATGCCAGTGCTTAATTAGAGCTCGAAGCAATCGTAAGGTGTAGCTAAAGCAATTAGCCAATTACTCACACTAGAAGCCGTACCGAGCCGTTGGTACTATGATAATTAACTTTTTTTTCTTGACCAAGAGTAGGACACCATAGAAGTCGTATCATATCAAGCCGTTAGCATGATGATTATTTTCAGAACTCGTTCATTTTGATTAGTATTTTCAAAACTGTAGATTTTAGGAAAATTGTGTTGTATCCCCTGGGGAGCACACCTCTTTATTTATACTGGTTACACAAGATGGGCCTCAATGGGCCGAATACACACCAACATACACACCAACAAAAACTATTTCTGAAAAATCTTAGAGCTCAGCCTTGGAACCAAGTGGAACTCGAAATTCTGGCTTCTCGAAGCTCTCAAAGTTCAGAGCACATATATACAGCTTCATCGTTACACAGAGTATAGTTAGTATTGCATTCTGTGGAATTAATTAATGGAGCTAACGATGCGTACTAAGGTACAGATGCGCGTCACGACATTGATTACACACACTGGCTAATTCTAATTAGCAAGTACTCGTCTAATTAGCAGGTAGTTAGTACTCCTAACTAGTAGCTGGGAGGAGTAAATAGCGAGGCGTTTACGCTACGCGCACGTACAAATCTGGGCATCGCGTCAAGTGCTGGCTCTAGCTCCTAACTCTAATGGAGGCAGAGATGATTATTTCTATGCAAAATTCCGGGGAGAGAAGATTAGCTAGATATGGAGAGGATTAACTAATGAATGCAGCATCTTAATGTCCCAGTTAATGGAGGTCAGCAAGCAAGCAGCGAGCGATCAAGGATTAAAATGATGCGTGTGGTTGATCGTCAGTCACTGGGATCCCATTTCCATCACCTGCAGTCTCCAGGAGTAGTATGCAACTGATCCATCCTTTACGCGTTCATATATATGTACCGATCGATCCTTCATGCCACACCTAAATAGTTTTAATCTTCAAGCATGCACATGAGTACATTTTTAAAAAAATTTGTGACGCAATGCTATACCGTTAGAAGAAGAAAATGTTACAGGTATGATTTTATCTCTTACTTGCTATACCTGTAGTGTTATAAAGCTATTGATTCTGTTCAAATGTAGACACATGTGTTTAAACAAAATCTCATGTGTTTTTGCTCAGTTGTGCGTATGCCATATGTTGTTGGAACCGCTGGAATGGAGGAGGTAGATGGGGATTGGTCGTATAACTTCGTATAATGTATGCTATACGAAGTTATTACGCATTTGGTTCGCCACCACCACCACCACCACCACGGCGGCCGCCGCCGCAACCACGCCTACCACTGATCTCCCCATTGCTGCAACGATCTTTTTCTTGGTGTTGTGTGATGTGCGTGTGATCGAGCTGGGGGATGAGCTGGGGCTTATATATATAGGTGGCTCAGTGGCTGGATGAACACTGCCTGTTGCTTGCGGCCAACAGCGTGGCCATTATTGACTCAAAGATACCACATAATTCATCTACGAGATTCCCATTAACACGCAAACGTACATCCATTGATCGATTCATATTGATATACGCATGCCAGTGCTTAATTAGAGCTCGAAGCAATCGTAAGGTGTAGCTAAAGCAATTAGCCAATTACTCACACTAGAAGCCGTACCGAGCCGTTGGTACTATGATAATTAACTTTTTTTTCTTGACCAAGAGTAGGACACCATAGAAGTCGTATCATATCAAGCCGTTAGTACTATGATGATTATTTTCAGAACTCGATCATTTTGATCAGTAATTTCAAAACTATTTCTGAAAAATCCTAGAGCTCAGCTTTGGAACCAAGTGGCACATATATATATACAGCTTCATCGTTAGGCAGAGTATAGTTAGTACGGCATTCTGTGGAATTAATGGAGCTACCGATACGTACTAAGGTACAAATGTGCGTCACAACTCACAACATTGATTACACACACTGGCTAATTAATTAGCAAGTACTCGTCTAATTAGCAGGTAGTTAGTACTCCTAACTAGTAGCTGGGAGGAGTAAATAGCGAGGCGTTTACGCTACGCGCACGTACAAATCTGGGCATCGCGTCAAGTGCTGGCTCTAGCTCCTAACTCTAATGGAGGCTGCGTGCATGCATGCTATAGCTTGCGCGACACTATCACCGCGTGATCCAGATTCAAATTGTGCTGAGGCAGAGATGATTAATTCCATGCAACATTCCGGGGAGAGAAGATTAGCTAGATATGGAGAGGATTAACTAATGAATGCAGCATCTTAATGTCCCAGTTAATGGAGGTCAGCAAGCAAGCAGCGAGCGATCAAGGATTAAAATGATGCGTGTGGTTGATCGTCAGTCACTGGGATCCCATTTCCATCACCTGCAGTCTCCAGGAGTAGTATGCAACTGATCCATCCTTTACGCGTTCATATATATGTACCGATCGATCCTTCATGCCACACCTAAATAGTTTTAATCTTCAAGCATGCACATGAGTACATTTTTAAAAAAATTTGTGACGCAATGCTATACCGTTAGAAGAAGAAAATGTTACAGGTATGATTTTATCTCTTACTTGCTATACCTGTAGTGTTATAAAGCTATTGATTCTGTTCAAATGTAGACACATGTGTTTAAACAAAATCTCATGTGTTTTTGCTCAGTTGTGCGTATGCCATATGTTGTTGGAACCGCTGGAATGGAGGAGGTAGATGGGGATTGGTCGTATAACTTCGTATAATGTATGCTATACGAAGTTATTACGCATTTGGTTATGAGGCGGAGCGTGAGGGCGCCACGACTGCTAGGGCGGTGGGAGCACGCGAAACAACCGAAGAGAGATAAGAGAAAAAAGAGGAGCAATACCCCAGCTAGCATTGGAGGCAAGAGGCAACAAAATTAATCAGTGTTTAGCATCAAACATAAGCAACCATGTGCTAGCAACATATAGCTCCCTATAAATTCATACGGTTAAAAAAAGGCCACCTAGTATGTTGATCTGGGAAGATAAAAACCTGAAGCAATGGAAAGTTTGGAAGCATCAACTAACTCGTTGTCGCTTGTTGCTTGGCCATCTTCTTCCCGGATTGCATGCTTCCTGTGACGCGAAACCAATTAATCAAGGCTTGGTCGAGAGAGAGAGAGAGGGGGATCGGAATTAAGACGTCTTAATTGTGTCTTCATGGAGCATGCAGCTGGTGAAAAAAAAACATGGGATAATGGGAAAAATTTTTCTGTATATTATTCAACCAATTTTTCCTGGGATAATGGTAATGCGCAATCTAAATTTCTGTTTCATAAAACAAGTTTGTGCGAAATGAAAAAACATTCTATGTTGTACCATAGTGCCTTCCATTTTTTACATAAAATGTTTTCCGAAAGGAAAATTTTACCGGGTACCTGGCATGCATAGTATCCTCGGTTTTTTTAAACTCATAGAAATTTCATTCGTATCAGTCCTAATTTTCTAGCATTGCTTGTATTTCTTGGCTATCTAGAAATACATCCCTAATTAATCATGAAATCAATGCCTCTGATATTAGTTTTGACGGCCAGAGGGGCTCATATGCAAATGGACACAAGTTAAACAACCAAAATATTTCTTTTTAGAAAAAGACACCATGTCATTCTAGAAGCATCTGACACATACAAGCAGGCCCATGACAAAGAATCAAATTATGATCCAGTCCACCTGAGGCCTAAACGCAAATCTACGAAAGGAGCTCCTCCCTCTCCTCGCACCGTTAAGCAAAACAAAGATCATTAAGAACCATGGTGCCGCCAAGCTAAGCTCCTCCATCCATCCAATAAAATGGAAAATTAGGATCATGCCAATAATAAGGGATCCACGGTTTTAAAATTTGGTCTTTATCCACATGCTAAGAAAGGGCAACAAACAATAGGCAGCTTTCCTCTCCTTGATTCAGCCATTCTCCCCATTGTCGGCGGCCTCCAAGTCATTGCTAAGAAGGGGGAGAGGCAGATCTAGGGCAGGGGCTATACAACAATAAGGTTAAGAGTAGGTTAGAGCTTGGTAATAAGGGCCTACGGGTGTGCTCTTTGGCAGCGGGAAGGTTTGTCTTCGATGAGGCTGTCTTTGTCGATTGCATCAATGTTGTGTGCCTTCCAGGTGGTGTACATGTGTTGGTAGCGGTGCCATGGTATGGTGTTACTCATTTATGCTCGGAAAAATCAGTAGTTTTCAACATCGAAATATAGATAGGGTTTCGTCATTGTTTTAGTTTTGGTGGGTCCTAAGTTAGGGACCATTGTTGATAGCCTAAGAAACCACAACCGTACTTTAACCTTAAACGAATTATTAGTACATCACTTCAAGCTTTTTAGTTGGCGAACACGTCGAGCTTCTTATATCTTTCTTAGCGCAACAAAATGTCTGAAAGTGCATCTAGGCCCTAAGTGATTTTGGTGATTAATGAGTAACAATTATAGAGCTAATATTCTATTGGAGAATTGTGCACAGATGCTATACAGGTTAATTACATGAGGTACATGTTTAAATGAGACGGTGTACCCCTCAGTTATGAATGTATTGCAAAAAGGCATCAAGACTAGTATTTATTTGTAAATCTTTATTTATTGAGTCCTAGGGATGCCGTACTATAAAGAGGGATGAAATGGAGAATCTTATAAAGGTTCCTAATTCAACCTTTTTAGTTGGCAAAAACACGCCGAGCTTATATCTTTCTTAGTGACTGCCAACAATTACTGCATCACGGTAAGGTGAAGTAGTTCCACATTGATGATGCCTAGACAACCCTAATATCTGTTGTTGTTTCTTTTTTTTAAGATTATGTGATTTATATTAATGTTTCAGAAAATAATAAGTACACAATTAAGAATTATACCGAATTACGGTGGAGTTTTTGTGATGAACTATTAGGATGAAAATTGAAAACGAATAATATGCCATTAATAGATTCATCAACTCCATAACTTTATATTATGTCTTGATTGTCGGTAAACGTGATGAACAATGGGAGATAGAATTTGAAATCTACCTCTACGAGCGAGCAACTTGGGTGATTGATTCAAAAACGAAAAAAAAGAATTTGACCTGCTTTTTACATTTACAGATTTTGGGTGCACTTTGAACAAGAAAACAAAATATCAACAACAAAATATTTGACTTTTAGAGGGCATCAATCCGTAATTGGGCTTTTCTGTTCGAATAGGGCCTAAATTCATATCGACTCAGATAGGACGGCCCACATGAAAGTGGGGATCTTGTCTTTGAGAGCCTATGATTGGGCTTTGCTGTTCGAAAGCCATTTACGTATCATAATTTAAAAAAAATATTGGTAAAACTAACTTCAAGCAGGGTCGACCGCGTGGCCTAATGGATAAGGCGCTCGCCTCCGGAGCGGGAGATTGTGGGTTCGAGTCCCATCGTGGTCGCATTTTTTTTATATAAAACTCTTTTTTACCCATGCCGCCCCAATATTTTTTCATGTATAATTTTATACTCCCTCCGTATCAAAATGTTTGTGACTTTTGAATAAACGTTTGACCATTCGTCTTATTCAAAAAAATTAGCATACTTAAAATATATTTAGTGATAAAACAAGTCACAACAAAATAAATGACATTTATATAATTTTTTGAATAAGACGAATAGTCAAACGTTTGTTCAAAAGTCAAAAGTGACAAACATTTTGATACGGAGGGAGTAGTTTGCTCCTCTGCCTGCATTCCTGAGGATGAATAAAATAAAATAGAAAAAAATGTGAGGAATAGCGAAAAAGAAGATGTATTTTTTTTATGTACAATTTTATCGTTTGCTCCTCCGCCTACAATCGTTGAGGGCATTCTCATATGTTACTCTGAATAAAATAAAATAGAAGTGATAAAAATGTTAAGAATAGTAAAAAGAAGATGTGAACAATGGTTGGATAGTGCTTGGGTTGATCTAAGTTATACTTGCTAGGGGTGGGCATTTGGTATAAACGGTATTTTCGGTATTTATAAACTTCGGTATTTGAGATTTGGGTACTGAAAATTTACAAAAAAATCTCATACCGAAACCGAAATGCCGAAATAATTCGGTTTCGGTGTTTCGGTACTTCAGTATTGACGGGGAAGAGGTCGCGGAGGCATTGACCATGGCGGATTGGCGGGCACGACGGTGTCGCGCGAGGATGGAGCCGAAGACGAAGACGGCGCCCTTCGGCGCGCAGGCCTGGCCCGCCACCTCCGCACAGGGGCCCGTCGCCGCGGCGGAGCGGAGGTGCGGCATGGAGGCGGAGCGGCGGCGGCGCGGAGGCGGAGCGGAGGCATGGAGGCGATCAGGCGGAGCGGAGGAGAGGGGTGGCGGCGGCGTGAGGACAGAGGAGTGAGGAGACCGAGAGAGGGAGCGGGCGAGGCGAGCAGCGGCTGCGGGTGAGGCGAGCGGGATTGGGGTGGGGAGTTTAGGGTTTGCCGTTATTTGGCCCTGGGCCTTTACGTGGGTAGGCCGGCTGGACCGGTGGGGGTGGGGAGTTCGGTTTTTCGGTTTTCTAAGGCTTCGTACCGAAACCGAACCGAACCCAATCGGTTTTCTACGGATTAAAACCGAACCGAATACCAAATACCAAAAAAACCGAAAAAATTTGGTTTTTTCGGTTCAGTTAGGTTCGGTTTTTCGGTACCGTTATTTTTTTGCCCACCCCTAATACTTGCATTGAAGATACCCTTAGAACACCTTGTTTGGAGATATGGATAGTGAATAGAGAGGGAAAAAAATATAAATAGAGATGAGGTAATATGCAACACTTTATATTACTCTATAGCAAATAAAATAAAAGAGATAAAAATGTAAAAATAAGTGAAAAGAATGTGTGAATAGTAGTTAAATAGTGTTTGGGCTAATCTAAGTTAGATTTGCAGCAAAGATGCCTTTAGAACACCTTTGTTTTGGGATGTGAATAGTGTACAGAGAGAGAGAAAAAATAAACGGAGATGAGGCAATATGTAACACTTTAGATGAACAGTGATGGGCAAGAGATCCTTTACACTATTACAAATAAAGTCAATGTATACTTTAAACACATGGAAGAAACTTATCATTAGGTTGTATGTATTTCCACCGATATCAGCTAAACAACATGGATAATCAAGTTTATACCTTGAATATGTGGTAATGCATTGTTCCCTAGGGATAATGTTAAGTACGTGATGCCTCATACTTAAATGTCCAACTATCTTAACATTGTTGACTCTCAGGGTCCAATTAGAAGGTCCAGCTCTTGATCTAAAGCCTTGTGAATTTCTCACCTCATTATGCATATAAAAAGAATTTGTATCAGCATCATCTCACATCATGTGTACCATATGTCAACATCAAAAGTTCTAATTAGTTCTAATGTTCGTTATTATAAAGTTATTAAGGTGTGTTTGGTTGGAGGGAGTTAGAGATGGGGAATGAGATTCGAGAGAGGTGGATCGTAAAATCTCTTGAGACTTTACAATTTAAGCATATGGGAATTACCTCCTGCCTCACTCTAAGGAATTTAATTCTTACTTATCTCATGCCTCTTCTCGTTCCACATTCTTGACAAACGGCCCCATAGGGTGAGTAATGTTGGATTGTATTTTCTAACCCACACGCTTTTGCTTCTCCTTATTCCCTCTATCATCTCTTCCTCCACCGAAATGATCAAGCAAGCACCGCCTTTACTCACCTCCTCCTTACGCGGTTACATCATCCTTCCAACCTCCAGCCGCCCTTCTCCCCACCTCGTCATTTAGATCTGACAGGTGGTAACCCTCCTCGCAAGCCGGCCCTCTCCCTTTCACAGCAAAAATGATGGCCTCTTCTCAAGCTTACGAGCTACTCGCAAGCTTTTCACGAGTTGAGCCAAGACTATTTTCTAGTTGGGTCATCCCTCTGGGCTCATTTCCATCCCTAACTGACAATAACAGCACCTACTACGCTCTATCCCATGAAATACTCCTCTAACGCTCGTATATTCGCCATTACCTTCCCATGCACGGGTGCTATTATGCCGTCTCTCCTCTTAGAGCGTGTCACGTTCTATCTGCTAGCCATCAGAGTCGTCAGCTCTTTCGACTATGCATCTACAAACCTAAATAGCTTCTCATTGACGTCGTAATCAAGCTTTCGTTACGTAGATACGAGAGACAGACAACTGATCGTATTTTAGGCATCAAATTAATATTATCCTTGAATGAATTTTTCATCATAGGTTTTTATGTAAAGGTATCCTAATCATGTGTGTTCGTCACAGCACGCGGTCAGTTACAAGTTACCAAAAGCACCATGTGTGTTTTTATTTATTTCAAAGGCTGGTTTGATGCAAAGATGAATGAATGGTGCTTTACCTTGGTGGCAATCCCAGTCGAATTATAGAGACGTGTTCCCTGGGACGCAGGGAAAGCCGAACGCACGCACGAGCACGAGCACGAGCACGAGGCCAGGGAAGAGATGAGGGAACCTGTCACGCCACGCCAAGCCGCCAACGTTACGACTACATATATACTTGTGTGCTGCGCCGATACGGTACGGTCGCGTCCAAGCCCAAGCCCGGCCGGGATCACGGGAGACGGGACCCGGCGCAGCAGCAGAGCAGCAAAACATTTCCCTCTTCTCGCGACGACACGGCACGAGGCAGCGCCGCCGCTCGCCGGAGATGGACGACTCCCCCGGCGCCTGGGACCCCCGCTCCCGCTCCCGCTCCACCGAGATGGACACCTCCGCCAGCTGGGACGCCATCGAGTGGAACCAAATCGAGGTACCCGCGCACACGGCCTTCTTCCCCCCGCCCGCGCGCGCGCCACCCCCTCGCGCCGCTCGCTGCCGCTGCATCCCATCCTGTCCCCTCCTTCCTCCTCGCGCGCCGCACGCCCGTTCCTGCGGGTCGCCGGAGGTTGGTTGCGGCGGCTCGGCGCTCTGCTGCGCGCCGTCCCCTCCCCCCGATAAGCAAGCGCGCGCGCGCGCGCGCGTGGAGGTGCCCTTCGGGGCCTAGGGTTTGCTTCTGGTCTTCGATTTTGACGCGGCTTTTCGTTTGCAAGGAACCGAGGCCGCGGAGTTCGGCCCAGGGCATGGAGGAGTTCCTGCTCGAGCACGAGGATGTTGTCGCCCAGGTTCGCCTCCCTTTCTACTGCTCTAAATCCCTCATGTTTCAATGTTTAGATGCCGTATATTTTGTTCGAGGCCAACTCTATTCTGCGAATTGGGGAATTTATCTGCGTGACGTTGTCCTTTGGCGACCTAGCAATAGCATGCCGCGCCACGTGCTACTGTGTTTATTGTGCTTGGGTTAAACTGATGATATTTCCATTGTTCACTGCTTCGGATGGTTTGCCAGATTAGCCCGATTGCAATGCAGCCATATTAGGCAAGTCGGGCGGTATAATCTGTCACAATAGAGTGGTACACAACTACACATGCTATTATCTAATTGGATTAGTAGAGTGGTATTTCCCACCAACGTATAAAGTGGCAGCAGTTGAAATAAATAAAATCTTTGCTCAAGGGCCAAGGCTTCTAACGGTTCCTTGTATTCAAGCCTCAAAGAATGAAGTGTGGCTTCTTTTGGGGTTAATAGAAACAACAATCAACAATGTATCCAGCAGTTTGGCAGTGATATAACAAGTGAAACATGGTCATCTATACAATGGTGGGACCACAAATGAACTATGAATGCATGGTTGTGTAATGCTGAAATAAAAGAATACCAATGCCACTTACACGGGCACCATGCCATCTCAGATTCGGCCAGGTCTGGTGCTATATCATATTCTGGCAGGGTTGGGTTTTTGTTGCCACATATATTCAAAGTTCAAACCAGCAGTGTAGAGAGTGCTAAGATCCGCCTTGCGCTAAAGTCCCAATGAGAATTTATTCTGGATACTTGAAGGATCAGTTTGCTTTTGACTTTGCATGTCCATCTTGAATTTTGATCCATTTCATCTCTCCTTACCTAGGGCCATGGCGTTGTTCTACTAAACACAGATGAGGCTGGCGTTCTTTCAGTGACAAATTTCCGACTTCTCTTCATTGTAAGCAGCTTACCATTGTTGTCTAATGATTATAAATTTTTCCCCTTGATTTGGATGCATCCTGCACTTCAATACAAATTCTTTACCACACATTTCTTTAGCTATGGTTCCTTTTTACTCCTTGTTTCGCAAATTTGTTCCATTGATTTGGATTCTGAAAATTGACTTGAATCTTCTTTTTGAATGGGAAATTAATATATACTTTTTTTGAACTAATTGTACTAATCATGCAGCTGGACACTGCTTTCCTCCTCATCCTACTCTTATTATTCTCTTAATAAATGTGACCCTTTTTGCAGAGCCAAGCAACAAAAAGCATAATAGAGTTGGGTACCATCCCTCTAACTGCAATTGAGAAGTTAAATGATGTAAGTTTACAAGTTACATAAACTGGACACTTATTCTTTTCCTGCTCTTTTTTAAGGATATGTGAACTCTGTTTTGTTTGCCCAAATGCTTGCAAACAGTTATTATAAATGATTGATTAGATCAAGTCTGTCTCAGGATGTAAAGCTTCAATCCTTGCCCCGTCAGTATGATAAGAAGCACACTCGTGAGCTTCTTCAAGTCGTTGGTAAGTTAGTGGTTTGTACAGTTGCCTATGAGCGCATTGATCTGTCAACTACAGTCCTACTTAATTGTGAATCCGAAGTGGAAGAATGAAAAGGATGTTTTAGAAGATACTACTGATGTCAGCGCTCTCTTTTTATGTATTGTGTCGTATTCTCATCTTATTTTCTGGCCACAAGATTTGGATTAAAAATACAGCCCTCAGCTGTAATTTTTTTTGGGGATTTTCTCTTTCATTGGAAATCACAATTTCTTGGTTCTTTAACTACTTGTTTGTCATTTTTGTTTCTGGATCTGCAGTCTATCTTCTAGTAATTTTTTAGATCTAAAAATTTGGAAAAGACATTTTGTAGTGATTTTTTTTACTTATCTACATTTTGTTCAGGTAAAGACATGAGAGTCATTGTCTTCGCTTTTCGGCCTAAAACTAAGCAGGTAGTATCCTGTGGCATTTTAAATTTCTGCTTTATCATATCTGCTTATTGGTGTTGACTACCTTAATAATCTTGTTGGTTCTATCTATTCTTTTCTTGGTATTATCTTTAGTCTGGGCAATATCTCATTTTGACTCCACATGTACTTGTATCTTTTTGTCAGATAAACTCACAAACGTCAGCCATTTTAATTCTGATGCTTATCTTTTTCAGAAAAATGAAGTGTTCGAAGCTTTGAGAAAATACACTAAACCCGCTAATCTGTGGGACCTATATGCATTTTCCTGTGATCCATCCACCGTTGATACAAAATCGGATCCAAAGTCTCGGCTGTGGAAGGAATACAACCGTCTTTTTGGGAATTGGTTTCTATATCTACAGAGCAGTGGGCCTAAAGCTGAAAATGATTTTTTGTGTAACAACTGGTGGAGGGTAACCAATGTAAATTCAAGCTATTCATTGTGTTCTACTTACCCCTCTCGATTGATTGTACCAAGGACCATAAGGTACTTCTACACCATCAACAACATCAAGCGGTAATTTTATTATGATAAACCTCAAGCAATAACGATTTTTTTTTCCATTTTCCATTAGTGACGAAGATTTATGGCAAGCTTCTACTTTTCGATCTGGTAGACGTCTGCCTGTTATTTCATGGTGTGACCCTGGTATGTATACCAGAAGTTAAATTATATTTTTTACGTTTTTTAAAATTTTTCTGTAACCTTATGATCTCCAATTTCTATATTTATATGTAAAAAGATTAATATGCACGTGGTGTTTATTGGAAGTGGTTCTGTGCAAAACCTCAAGTCTCATTCCTTTTTAATAATTTGGTGGTCCATAGTTGTTTAGCTATTGCTTTCCTACATCCTGCAAGGTTGCCACAGTCGATGTATGTTATTATTTTCTCAGTTGCAACTTGCAAGTCTATCCATACCAGTCAATTTTACTGGTAATGCTGCAACACTTGTTGTACTTATGCACATACAACATAACCCCACAATATAATGTGACCCATCTACTTTGCAATTATGGGTTTCTCTTGGTTCAAATGCTAAACGGTGTATCCAAATTAACTATTCTGAATTTGGAATTTCCTTATAATATGAGAGCCTGGTTTCTAGTTTGATCCTATTATGTCTGATATAATTTGTAGTGGCAGAAACATGGATAAAAGAGGATATTCTTACATTCCACAGGCAGATAAATGATATCTAAGGCTCTAAGCTGTGTTTTGTTTTTAGTTTTTTCATAGAAAAACTGGTGAGAGATTCTTTTGTGTTGCTGTACACCAACCTGTATTTTATACTAATTGTTGTTGATAAGGTAAACAATGCATGCTTAAGATCTGGGGTAACACCACCCCGGTATATTATACAAGCATCTGCTTTCAGTTGTCTTAACTAGTATGCTGAAAAATGTAGACTTATTTGCATCACAGGGTCTGGAGCTGTTCTGGCGAGGTCATCTCAGCCATTGGTGGGGTTGATGATGAATTCTAGGAAGTAAGCTTATATCCATCTAAATCTGTTCACATATGCTGGTTTCAAATGCTTTTGGTGTAACTATTAGGTCATTTCTGCAGCCATATTGATGAAAAGCTTGTTTGCGCTCTTTGCACCCAACCTGTTGATCCAACTAAATCTCCAAGGTAATTGAAACATGCATTTCATTTTATGTTGGTTGGTCTCTTTCTTTTGCATTCAGTGAAGTATTTCCTCCTAGAACGTGGCTATACTCTATTAACTCGTTGACCTACTGGTAATGTTTTATGTTAGTTGTGCCATGTGGTTTTCCTTTTATTTGAGAAAAAGGGCCATTTGTTTTTCTTTTGAAAAAAGGAACTTCTATGCATGTAAAAGGTCCTGCTGATATTATTGACTCCCTTGCTTCTTTACCCCCCTTTTGCATGAGTACTAAGGTAAGTTCAGAACTGTGCCACATAAGCAGGTTCGATAGTTAGTTCATTCTATCCCAATAATTAGCACTAAACAGACCCTCCCAAATGAGACCGCAGCAAAATAAAATACTCACAATTTCTCAGGGACCCTTCTTTTCAGCTTATTTACTTAACAACTTATCACCGATGGAGCCAAATGATCTTTTATTCTTTGGCTTTAAATTGTTATGGGCTAAAGGAAGATGGCATATCAAACGTTCTATACTTCTTTTTGTCATGAAGTTATAGAAAATCCTCTACTATCACTAAGGGTCAAACGGAAACAACCTCTATGTGTTTTTTAATATTAGAGGTAAGGTTGTGTACACCGGCCCCCCTTTACCCCGCTTTTGCGGGAGTTTCCTCGAACATTGGGGTATGATGATGATGATGGTCAACTTATCTCCGAATTGAAAAATCAAACACTTTTACTTTTGCGGGCCGTTAGTTCTAACTTGATACCATGTCTCAGAGCTCTAAGAAAAGAATCAAACAAAGTTCATTTGACTTTTTAAACTCACTTGGGAAGCTCTCGAATTTCAGCTTATAAGCAAATAAAAAGATAAGGAAATAAGATAAGCTGAAAAGGACCCCTCAGTCTCCCAAGTGGGACCACTGTAACAGACAAGAGAAAGCAATGATTTTAATAGTTGATGCAAATCGACAATTAACTTAATGCACCTGCTAAACTCCCAGCAAACAAAACAAACAATATTATGTTATTCATATTCAGCTGCGTACAAATACATTATATTGCACTGGCTCCCTAGAATTCTGCTTCAAATTTATAATTTCCAATTGAAACCAGTCTATTGAACCAGTAAAAAATGGGCATGGCCTACTCATTGTGCATATCCTAAGAAGTAAATACTACTACTTCAAAAGGGTTTTATTACTATGCTAAGGTGTCAGGTGTGTATCTGTAAACTCACTGAGGCTGATGATATACTTCTGTAGCAGATGGCATGACATAATGATTTTGTCCTACTTCTATATTTATTAACAGGGAATCAGCAGTAACTTTAATTCTTCTTTAACACATTTTGTCCTTTTCTGATATCTATCCATTATAATGACCAATGGTCTTCAAGTTACGTTCTGTTGTTTCCATTGTAAATAGGAAATTATACATAGTTGATGCCCGGCCAAGAGCAAATGCTTTCGCGAATGGGGCAAAGGGAGGTGGATCAGAGTCAGCTGCAAACTATCCAAATTCGGAGGTAATTATATACTGACTGGTATATACATCCAATAACATTTCTTTTTAAATGTTTTTTGTTTTTTTAATTCATTGGATCTGCGATCAGGTTCTCTTTTTAGGAATACAGAACATCCACACAATGAGAGATAGTCTTTCTCGTCTTAGGGACTATGTTGATGCCCATGGTACAATATCATCAAACGGAACCTCTTCAGCTGTATCTCTTGGTGGAGATCGAGTAAGTTTACGGTTTTCATTGTTGAGAACTACCTTGCATCTTTTTGAGGTCTGGCATGAATCCACCATTCCTAGCATATACTCTGTGCATTTGTTAACTTTGTTTACAATATTTGTGATCCCATGGAAGACGTGATGCAACTTACAATTGTTGCCAGTGAGAATTGTCAAATATTCTGTAGGCGAACATTGAATTTTTATAACGTGTTCGTTCATATAAAAGATTACGTGCAAATTTGGGAATGGGTTCATTTGTATAATCTCGGGGGTTGTTTAATGTTTGATTTTAAGAACCAATGTCACTATTGTTTTAATTGTACAGAAACATGACATCTAAGCATCTAAGGCCCTGTTTGTTTGAGCTTCTAGCCAGCTTTTAGTCTCAGAAGCGCCAGAAGCTCAAACAAACAGCCAGCTTTTGAACCCCCTTCAAAGAAGCGAAAAGCCACCAAAAGCCCAATTTGTACTGTGATCCGAGAAGCTAGTTTTTTGTGGCTTTTCCCAGAAGCAACTTTTAGAAAAGCTGCTGCTGAAACAAACCCAGAAGCAGCTTTTAGAGAAGCTGTAGCTGAAACAAACAGGGCCTAACATTCAGATCACCGCCATCGTCTCTTTCTTGTGATATTTGCACCTCTTTCATCTACTGTAAATATACCTGGACTTTTTCCTGGTCAGGCTTGGTCCAGGTTAGGTTCAAGCTTTTCCATGCCTGTTTCATATGCTTGTATTTCCTATTCATCTGTTATTATCTGGCATCTGCCTTTCCAGGCATAAATTGAATTGTTATTGTCTATATGGCAAACAGTTGCTTTGGGCTCTCTCTTCTTCTTCTTTTTTTTTGCTATAGCCTGTGGATTAACTCTGAAATAATATGATTATTTCTGAATCGACAGTTAAAACACAAATGCAGTAGGCATTCTGTGCTTTCTTTGATTGTTCTAAGGCATGCAGCTTGAATATGCTTGGTCCCCCTCAATTTTAGTTTGCAGATTATCAATATCAATGGCACCCCAAATTGTTTGTAAAGTTATGATAAATTTTGCTTGGATACCTGTCAATTGCATTGTAATTCTTAGCATCAAAGCATTTCTACTTAGTTAATACTTCTATTTGTTTTGGTTGATATCCGCATATCCATTTCTCTTGTGCAAACATTCTACCCATGCTAAATGATCAATAAAAACTGAGTTTTTGGTTTAAACAAAAAGATGTCGCTTTTTTGGTGGAGCTAACAGATTTTAAGTGTTTGACTTTATCACACTGAAATATATGCATGTTTGTCAAGAAAAAAAGAAGAAGAGGTGACTTATGATTTGATCATTTATTTTTCCTTTTTCCAGAGAAATCGTGGGTCAACCTGGGGTGGGGGAAATCTGAATAGCATGACACAATTTTCTTCAATGCTGGGGGATTGGTTAAACCATATCCAGAATATCCTGGTTGGTGCTTCATGGATTGCTGCACAAATCGCCCAGGAATCAGCTTCAGTTCTCATCCATTGCAGGTTTTTTTTTCTTCCTACCTGTAAGATGCATTAATTGGATTGATTCACCTATTATAATAAATGGAGAATGTGGACATGCATGCAAGTGTTTGTGTGGATGTGTGTAGGGATGTTTGCCATTCTCTGAATAGCATATTTACTCCATAACAATTTAGCAGAACAAAAGAGGACATTTTGCTGATGTTCATGATGTAATCTGTGTAGTAGGAAACCTCACTCTTCACGCTGGAATAGTTGGATAGCATACTATGTTTTGGTTATTTTTGCACTCTAGATTCTGCAAGTAATATTCGTTAGGTTATCCTAAGATTGCATGTATGTATCCAAATTTTTTTATCATTAATTGTTGAACTTACATTATCAAATTTTGAAAAGGTGCCTTTTGTATTCTTGTCATGAGTAGCCTTTTGGATATGAAATAATGGTGAAACAATCTTGAGCGGCCATTGAAATAACTCATGGAGTATGTCTTTACTCATTTAGCTAAGGAGCCAACTATTTACCCCCTTTTCTGCAGCTGAACCTCTGTTTATCATTTATACCTGCGATAATATGTGATATGACCGCGCTGGACTGGGTCTATTACCGGAAACATCGCCCTGGTCCAGTCGGCCTAGCTGGATCAGCCACGCCATCCTCTGGATGAGGGCGCTGGCCGGTGGTTAGGGGCGGCTTGCCTTATCCTTAAGTTAGTTTTGGGTTGACTATCATTTCCCTTTGTTAGGATCAGTTGTTTAGTTGGTTGATAACTGGTTAGTGGCTCGGTACAGCCGTTATCATAGGTCAACGACGTCTCCCGGCGGAGTCTTCCATCTCTCGTTCCGGTCTTAGGCAGGGCACGCCGGCATTCGCGAACACCCCCATCAATATGCCAACAGAACTGAGGTGGTTCATCTATACTACTATGTAGGTTCCATGTTCGCCCTTGTGTTGTATAGTGTTGAACCTGGACTTCCTACCCAAATGGATAAATGAATTAGAATTAACTGTAGAAAGGAATTAGAATTAGGCCAGGAGGACCGGAGGTGGCGGTGGCGAGGACTGGAGGTGGGGGGTCGCCTGTGCCTCCCTCTCTTGATGCACACATGGATGAGGGTGGTGGCTGCGTGCCGCTGCTCCTAACCCTAGTACACACAGGACCTAAATAGGTTGCCCTCTACTTAATTGCCCATTTTTTGGGCCCACAAGATGGGATTAATCAGGCTGAATCGTGAATTAATAAGGAGACCAATATTTTGACCGATAATACCAAAATTGTATTGGTACTGTGACAATCATGGATAAACTGTGGATTAATCAGGGATAAATTCCAATATTTAGAATGCCACTGGCAACCATGAAAAATATGGTTGACTGATAGCTCAAGTTTATATATAATCTGAACTGAGAAACGGTTTGTCCCCAATTATCCCTGGGAGCTGTATATTCAAATTTGGTTCAAAATTTTAGGTGTGAATGAATAAAAACCAGACAAATTTCCAAATCCATTCCTACAGACTGGCTGGTCTCCAATCTCTGGTTGGCTGGTTCACATACCATTCTGTTCAATGATGACATTTGGATGCCATCTTAGTTTGTATGGTCTCCATAACTTTGTTCCTTTGACAGCTGCTGAAGGAATTTAAAATTATCACTCTGTTCCATTTTTTGTAGTGATGGATGGGATCGCACAACCCAGCTGGCTGCACTTGCTTGTTTGCTGCTTGATCCCTATTACCGAACATTCGATGGTTTCCAGGTAGAGATAAAAAAGTTTGCCATGTACTCCTGGCAGCAAAATCATTTGATCTTTTTCTCTCTCTTGTGCTACATAAAAAACTTTTTATTTTTACATTAATTTGATGTTTGCTTGTCTATTAGTTGTTAAAATGGCAATGGTGCATGCATTTCCTCACATGGCAGGCGTCCCTTTAGAATGTTGAGATAAAATTATAAAAATTGCTGTTTATTTTGTATCTTTGCTGCGTGTATCTATGTTCTTACACTTGATACCAAATATACCATGCATCTCTTCATTGAAATCAATTGAACATTCAGGTTGGCTAGTGCCTAGTGCTTTCTACTTTTTAATGTTGAGTATTTCAATTATATAATTTCAATAATTTCATTGCCATTTGTCACTGCGTTATTGCTGACTTAGTTTTGGATACATAATGCTCTTCCACCACGCTGTTTTAGGCCCTAGTGGAAAAGGATTGGTTAGCATTTGGTCATCCATTTGCAGAACGAATGGGGATTCCAACAATAACTGAGAATGGAGGATCTCAGTTTGAGCTTCTAAGGCAACCTTCTCTTGGGAATTTAAGCAGTTCGCCAAGCAGAAGCTCTTTAGGACCACCGGGATCGTCCTCTCCAGCTCCATCCCAGACATCAAGCAACTGTTCCCCCATACTGTTACAGGTAGCCTACAAGTGCTATTTTTCTTGTGCACCTTGTATTAAAAGAATGGGAGATGCCTCTGTACCTCTGCTCTGTAAATTATGCCTCCTTGGCAACTACCAATTGGTTCAATGAACAAATGATAATCTGTTTCTTTTAAATGTTCACTATATTTTGGGACATGGCTGAATGCTTGTAAGCATTTAGGATCACTGGATTAGGCTGGGATTTGAGAACTTCTGGACATTAATTCATGTTAGCCTTCGAGACTTTCAGTGGAATAATGGTTATTGTTCGTTTTGAATAAACTCTTGGCTTTACAGATTAGAGATTACCCATTTTTATAGCTTGGTTGTACTGTTTTGTTTTTTTACATATTTTGTTTGTTTTGGAGATGTCCAACTGTTTCCTTAAACTACCCCACTTGTTTTAAACTTTCTTGTAATACGTTCTCTTATTTTACAGTGGCTGGACTGTATTTCTCAGTTGTTACGTCTTTACCCATCTGCGTTTGAGTTCTCATCTGTAAGTCTTGTTTTCTTATGCAACTCTATGGGTTTGCTGAAACTAAGCCTCTTTGTAAAAATGTCCATATTATGAACTGTTTTTTGTTGCAGAATTTCCTAGTTGACTTTCTGGACTGTGTGTTATCATGTCGCTTTGGGAACTTCTTATGCAATAGGTAATTTACTCTAGAGACCCTATCTTGGATATTTTTTCACAAGTGCATTTTGTTTAGTGAGCAAGTGGAAGGAACAAAAGAGATTTGTTCCTGACATGCCTTTTGTATTTTGATTTTTTTCTAGCTGTAGGGTGTTGCAATTTGTTTGGTGATTGCTACAGTATGCTCACATTTCCATAGGACACTGAACTTTGATGATACCTTTCTGAAGGACATTTGGAGATAAAAATAATATTTCTTGGGTTCAAGGAAAAATGATGTTTTAGAAATGACACTAACCTTGAGCCAGCAATGTGTGCTATCTGCAACCTTGTGGCTGACTTCTTTATGGTCAGCCGCATAAACTCGCGATGAGCCACACGGCCAACTAACAACTGTTCTGATCAAGGTCTACCCTGTTTTCTGTGCTATAAAAAAGTCGTGTAGTGCTGATGGATATGGCCGCAACAAGGCATGGCAATCTATTCACAAGTATTCTTGCTTCTTTGAGCCCAAAAATTGTAATTTTGATCCCCAAGTATCTGACAGCATGATTTTATCAAAGTTCAGTGCTTACGGCAAAGGGAAAAATTGCGTGTCCTGCAGATGCAGCAATCAGCATGAATTCACAATGTCTAACCGCTAATTATCCAGTTTATGTTAAAGTTGATATTCAGAACTAAAGTAGTCATACACTAACCAAACTAAGGGCCTGTTTTTTGGCTGATCTGAACGGCTGAACGGCTGAAATGATTGAATTTCGAAAGCTTCTGAAGGTAGTTTCGAGATTCGGATCCATTTTGTTTGACTTGCTTTTTAAAGCGCTAGGACCCCAAACAGCGAAAAACCGGTAAAAAAACCCAAAACATGTGTCTTTTCAAAACATAGATAAATCGTTAAGCTGTTAAGTCGATAAGTTGTTAAGCTGGAAAGAATAGGTCCTAAGCAAGGAGACAACTTCACACTACAGGCGCTTCAAATTACTGTGTATGCTTCTAGGGTTTTCATGATGACATGTAAATAGTAGGTGCTGTGTTGTATATGTTAACATCTATCATGGTTCACGACTTCACGGAGTGTGATTGAATATACAAATGTCACGGTAATTGTGTAATTGGTCTATTAGGTTTTTCCTTTATTTGAGTAATTGGTCTATTAGGTTTTCCCTTTTTTTTTAGTAATTGGTCTATCAGGTTTTCCCTTTTTTTTGAGTAATTGGTCCATTAGGTTTTCCTCTTCTTCTTCTTTTTGAGAGGGTGGGGGCAATTGACTAGTGTAATCATCTTAGAATTATCAATCAAAGTGGAAATCTCACAAATAACCCACCCAACCCGTGGTTGTTGGGAGTTGAACTCTTGTCATCACTCATCAGCTCAAAGAGACAAGTTACCATAATGACTATGCTAACTGCTAAGCCGCTATGGTCTGTGATACATATCTTGTGCTAAAATTTTTTTGAAGTATCAGCGGGAATGTGGGATACATGTCGACAATCTAGTCATTACTTCAAAACTGTCATTTACTTATTCTTAAACCATGTATTCCCCAAGAAGCGGTTTGCAATTCTACTGATTATGTGTCCCCAAAATGAGCTTGTGCAGACCATATTATTCTTTTGTTCCCATATGATTAAAGTCTTGGCAATTTTTTTTTAATCCTTTTGTCACCTGCATTTTATGATTTATTTTGAATGTAAAATATTCTGCATAGCTGATTTCTGATTTATAATGCAAGTGAGCGGGAAAGGGAGCAATCTGGTGTTACATACTCTTGTCATTGCATGTGGATGTATTTGGCGGATCTCCGAGTTTCTAGTGGCAGCTTCCATGAGCACTATAATCCATTCTATGACCCATCAATGCATAATGGCCCCTTAGTGCCGCCTGCCGCAGCACTTGCTCCAACCCTTTGGCCCCAGTTTTATTTGAGATGGACATGTCCCCCGGAGTCACAAGGTGGCAATCTTGAATCCCAATGGCATGCCATGAATAAAAAATATGCAGAAGCAATGAAGGTACTTGTATATATTTTCTGTTTATCCTTTGATCATTTTTTGAGCAGGATCATTGGTTGTTTGAGAGTTCTTGGAATTTGATAGAGCAAGACCAAAAGCGTAACATATTCATGGCTGCATATAGGTTAATCGTTAGAGAAGAGGAACATTAGGATGTTCTTTTAAAAATGGTGCTGTCTGTTGAGATATACCTTGTAATGTTTCTTAATTGTTTTGTTTTCTCATGTAACGGACAGGCAAAGGATATTGCTGAATCAAGAGCAAGAGAAATTAAAACAAAGATGGAATCCATGCTAGCAGACTTAAGGAGGGAAAGGCATGCAAGTTCATCAGCCTTAGCCACGGCTGAAGTTGCTCAGAGGGAGAATGTTCTTATTAAAAGGGCAATACAAACTCTGGGATGCAAGGTTAATTTCTCAATGAATGGAAGCCAAGTGGACAAAACTGAGGGTCTGTCATATTCATTTCGAAGAGACACAGATGCTGTAGTCCAGCAAGACGAGAATGCTGACTTCTCTGTATCCATCTCTTCAATTGAGGACTGTCTAGCGTCGGAGACACCAAGCAACCAACTTTGCGAGTCGCTCTGCCCCTTCCGCACCAGAGAAGGATGCAGATGGCCACATGCTGCGTGTGCACAGCTAGGAAGCCAGTTTGTTAGTTTGAAGGCAAATTTTGACGCTTTTGACCGCCTATCAATACAAGACCGCTATTTTGGTCCTGAATAGGGGAACATCAGGTCTTCATCTCAGTTTCAGATGCACTTGGAAGCTGCCATTATTTTTTTCGGTGATTGGTGCCTCCAAGTCTTCATTAACAGCAAACCACATTTGCAGAAAGCAAATCAATGATACATGTCATTTTCTTCTTTTTTTGACATGAAGGATGGCAACTTCACAAATTTCTTTGGCTGTCATTCTAAAGGTCTCTGCTGGGCATTTAGCACATTAGTAGTGACTGGCTAGGAACCAGTGGGACTGAAAATCAGTCCTTTGTGTTGTATATAGTTTGGCAATCGATTCTTATAAGCAGCAAAATAACGCGAGATGAAAAGAGATGTAGAATAGTTTTCACCTCTTTGTTTCATTCAAATTCATGTTGTTAGCTTGGGAATAATAACTGTTGTACGTGTACATCAAGCTTTGTCGGAATAAAATGTCATCCATGAAAAAATGGCCCTTTTGGCTGTACCACTGTAGTATTGTACTATTGTTCCCGAGTCTCTGATAATACTATTCCTAACTTGTTCTGTACTTCGTTTCGTCAACCGCAACCTGTAAGCTACCTGTATTCCTTGAAACCTACAAATAAACTAAATTATCTAGGCTGAAATCGATATCTTCAACATAATTAATCAAACCACGTAAAGTACTGTCGATTTTTTAGAACTACACCATAGATGTCAGCATGGACCCGATCTTGAAAGTCTCGACAACTGCAGTGGCTGGCCGGCTGACTGATACTTCATATACGACATTTGGTTCAACCAGCTTTGAAAAGTAGCTTTGGTTCAAGCAGCTTTCAAATGTAGCAATAGATATTCGAGAAATGGTTTTGAAAAGCCAAAGCGTCTGGTTCCGAGAAACAACAAAAAGCCATAAATTGTAAGCCAGACCAAACATGGCTTTAACAGTTTGTGCCAACAAAGCAACCGAGTAACATCTTTAACGTGAACTGCAATCCAACCCGATCCAATTAGACAACAAACAACACTTTGTGCCAAGAAGGCAACTGCGACCGCTTTTATGTTCACAATGAATATTACTATCTAAAGGATTGGGAGATAAGATGACAGGCAGAATTATTTTATCGCACCACAAATAATTCTGAAGAGAACTATCACATCCCTCCCTGTGTTACTCCTTTTCGAAACTGAGCAAATCCTTTTCATATCTATTAGTAGAAGGATGAAAAAAACCCGTTTGTTTTTTGGCCCTGTGAGGCTGTGACCCTAAAAAATGGTAACAAAACAAAAACAAAAAAAGGAAACAATACAGGTCAGTTTTTTAAAAATAAATAAATAAACGGACTTGGGATAAATTGCAAGTAATGCAACACCCAATCACCCATACACTACCCAAAAGCTCAACTGACAGTGGCACTAAACCATTGTGTCGTCCTTTCAGCCAAGAATATAAAAAGAGATTCCATCCATGTGCATAGTTGTAATTGAATTGAACGCTATTATTGTTCAATATCCGCGACAAGTATAAAGTTCTTCATCTAGATAGTTCACTGAACTCTTGATTTTAAAACAACTGATGGGGTGTGCAGAATAAAAGTTTGTTTCATCCAAAGGTATGGTGGCGAATTATTGTTTTGCTCATAGCATCACAGCTGAGCAAAGAAGTGTTCACATGAAGCAAAAGCATGCAGTAAGAAAAACTATAAATGGAGCCTAGTGGTGAACTGCAACAGGAGGGGACCCCTCAGCTTCCTCCTTGGCCTTGCGGGCAGCAGCTCTTATCTGACGTTGCTCCTCCTTGTAGATCCTGTTCCTGCGCTGGAACTGCAGCACAAGAAATCACAAAGATTTTAGTACAATTTCTTCCATCAGTTCATCTTGTTTCGTAAAATCACACCAACACAATGAACAAGAACTGTAGAACAATGAAGGTCATAGTAGAAAGCTTTTTTCTAGATTTGATTATCTTGCAATTGGTCGGCATTACGAAGCAAGAATTTAGGATTTTTTCAGAACAAAACAAAACAAAATTTCATAAAAGGATCTCAAGAATGCCAAAGGTAATAAACACTTGAATAAAATTTCTACTTCTATAGTTCTATACCCTTTATAATGAAAAAAGAATCTAATTGCATTACATAACATGGAATATTTTTAAACAGTTGCCCCATCACCTAGAAAACAGGACAATAAAAGAGCTGCCTTGAGAATTCCATGGCTTGTTTGACAAAACTCTGGGAGAAAAATGTAGATAAGGAACCTAAGGTATCATGTTACTTGGGCTAGAATGCCAACACCCAAATAGATGAGAGATCACATCAAAGCCTCTTCTATATGCTTGCACGCAATAGTCACGCGAAAATGGAACATAGAACCCCAATCCTACTGTCCAATCAAGCACACGACGGATACTCTAAAAATCTTAAAAAGCCCTTACGTTAGCCTACTAATCACACAAGGTGGACGAACATTAACGAGGACAGACGAGCTGAGCCCTTTTGCTTCTGAGTTCGATCCTATCAGGAACTAAAAAAACGCCGCGGCAAAATTAAAATTTGGGAGCGGCACCAAGGGAAAGAATCATCGATTCCTCCACACTGACGACTGATACTGGCACGAATCCTAGAGCAGGCCAGGCCATGGATCGGACAAGGAGAGGAGAAGCGCGGCAGATCTAGGTGGCGAGTGATGCCGGGGGGAGCTGGAAGGAGGATGGAATGGGGGAGAGGAAAGGCACCTCCTTGGAGTGGTGGAGGCACTCGAGGTAGTCCTCGCGGAGGAGGCCGCAGTCGGTGGGCTGCCGGCACCGGCTCATGCACTCGCTGAAGTCCACCCAGAAGTCGTAACACCGCCCCTTGTTGCCGTTGATCCCCCAACCGGATGCCATCGCCGCCGCCGCCGCCGCCCAGCCCCGCGCTCTCCTTCCCTTCGCTCGCCCAGCCCGAGCTCCAGCCCTGGGGTCTCTTCTTCTTCCTCCTCTTCTCTCTTCTCTCTCTCACACCTGTTGGGGTTACGAGGGCTCTTGGTTGCGGGTTGGGACTTGGAGGCCTAGGCCCGGCCCCAATGACAATGTGGGCCCACTTGAAGCTTCCTGCTGTCTCTGGGCCCTCGTAACACGTGGGCCGTGGCCATCTAGGACTAGGGGGGAAAACTCTCTATATGTATTTTTTTTCAAAAAAAAAGGAACAGCAAAAAAAATCAAAGAGAGAAAAAAGGATGTAGCGATGGTTTGCTGCTGCAGCTGCGTGCATTTTAGGGTTTTTCGCCAGGTGTATGAGTTCAGAATCCACGACAGTGGATAATGACTAGTAAATCCTCGGTTGCACCTTTCACCGTTGAACATCCTCAAATTACTCTAAAATAAGTTATAATGCGTTGCTTATTCAGCAGTAACCAACACTTATTCACAGGGGAAGGGAAGAACACATCATTGCTCCACCATCAAAACAACGATAAGTATGCGACCAAGCAGCTCCACAACCGCCCAGGCCAGCATGATTAGGCTCATTGCATTTACATTTCCTAAACTACTATACAACGTAAGATTTCAATTTATAATTCCCTGACTGCAAAATCCTCAGTCACAACGGCCATCGATTTCAGTTGAACTCGCTTCAGAATTTTGCTCAAATTCATTA
This sequence comes from Raddia distichophylla, assembly GCA_005191435.1. NCBI lineage: Eukaryota > Viridiplantae > Streptophyta > Magnoliopsida > Poales > Poaceae > Raddia > Raddia distichophylla. Next base: position 1,816,285 of record SPJY01031878.1, read on the forward strand.
CTTAACTGCCCCGTCTCTTCTTCGCAATACGAACCAGGCCTTCATGGCTTGCGTTTCACTGTTCGAATGTCCGTAGAGTTAGTGGAGCTCCACTCTGTCCATGGCTGGCTGTGCAAATGATCAAGGGTGTATTTCCCGACTAAACACACATGGTGACCTTGCTCTGCAACACCGATCATAAGACAAGACAACCAGATTAAGCATTTGCACTGTACTCATACAGAACCCGATGTAAACCAACGCAGATCAGAGAGGTGACCTTGTTTGTCCAACGTAGCTAGATGGCACTGTGTTGAAGGATTGACTCAAGCTAGGGTGACCTCCTTGCCTTTTGACTCTCTAGCCTGCACAAAATTCTTTTCAGTGATTCTCAACGAAATCTCATCATGCCCACGAGGCACATCATCACAGGTGGAGATGAATCAGAACAGGATATTAGAATGCTCCATCAAAATGTATTTAGTTTATAATGGAAATCGGGGTAATAGCCTTTGTTGAAAAGATGTATGTAGCTTATATTTATGAAGTTGAGTATGAAGTTCACCTTCATGGAAACAGACTTCCTGGATGACACAAATTCACCAAACTGCTTATCTACCGCCTCTTATCATCTGCTGGTGTAGAAGGTCTGGCTTTCATGCCAACAGACATGAGAAGTTCTTTGCTGATACAAGGCTCTCTTTCTGCGATGCCATTCTCTCCGCTCTCCAGAATTTCATGAACTGCTGCCAACCCAGCATCCGTTAGAATAGCTGCGAGATCAGCACCAATAAATCCTTCAGTTAGAGAAGCAACGTTTTCCAGACTGGCATCGCTTGCCTGAGACCCAAAAAAAAACTAAGGGAGTGGGAAGTAGGGGGAAGAATCTTCTCTCCCTACATCCCTCCAAACACCCTACTACCCTAGTCATTCTTCCCTCCAAGCAAACAGGGGCGGATCTAGAGCGAAGATGACCGGGGTTCACCATTCAATAAGACAATAATCATGTCTGAAAATAATAGATTAATAGTTGTATAAGGCACTTACAAAAATGACGAACCTCACTAGTAATTGGTAATAATATTGTTTCATTGTAGATGAAAGTGCTGAAACATACATAAAACCCATTGTCCTGAAAAAAACAAATTGAATTTAAATATGTAAAATATAGAATAAACTAATTAAATGAAAGTAAGTGCATTACCTTTAGTATTTGCGTTCTTTCAAGTTCATGAAGCGAGAAAGTACTGCATCGTCGTTAACTTTCTTCCTCTCTTCCTTCTCCACATAACAGATTAGACTATCACTCATAAATTCATCACCTATACGATTGCGCAAATAAGTTTTCACAATTCTCATGGCTGAAAAGCACCTCTCAACTGTTGCAGTGGCAATAGGCAACACTAACACAAGTTTCAAAAGCCGATAAACCAAATGATAGCAAAGATGTTTTCTTGTCTCCACCATTTTTTCGGAAAGTTGACCAATGGAATGTATATCAGAGAATCTGTCATCAGCTCGCACGTCAGCAATATAAAGATAAAGCTGGTGGTTAAGATCCCTCAATTCTTCAGATTCAAAATCATTAGGATAAAGTTCAGCTAGGTTTATTAAATGTTCCACACTAAAATCATGAAATGAATCTCTAGGACTCAAGGCAGATGACCAAATAAGCAGGTTAGAGGTTGTCTCACTGAAACGACTATCAAGCTCTTGTAGTAACCAATCAATAACATCATTAAAGCAATCAATCTGATAATGATGTTTGTTGGTAATACCAGTTTTTTGTCGTTGCTTTTTTGGATTGACATAAGCTTCTTCCATTTCCAGCTTTAGAATGTCATATTTCTCACAAAAGGCATACACTTCGGTTATAAGAGACTCCCACCCATCTTCTCTCAGCTTCTCCAAGTATAATCTAGTTGATTTGACACATTTAATTGCATTCACGATATCCTGATCCTTCCGCTGTAGTGCTAATGACAAAGTATTTGTGATCCCTAAAATAGTCAACATGAGATGCAAATAAAAAACAAAATCAAATGATTGAAAGTACACTAGAAGGCCCAATGCTTGATCTCTACTGGATCTGTCTTTGTCTTTTTCTTTCACAAACTCTAATACTTTGATAACCGCTGAAAACAAGTGAACCAAACTATGAAGAGTCTTATAGTGAGAACTCCAACGAGTATCTTCAGGCCTTTGAAGGCATTGCTCTTGATTAAGCCCTGTCCCAGTTTGCAGCATCCCGCAACCTAAAGCCTTTTCAACCTCTTCATGATTAATATCACGAACCATATCTTTTCTCTTTGACGATCCACCCACCACATTCAACAAGAGAGAAATCATACTAAAAAAATTACTTATGCCCTTGTGCTTCCTTACAATAGCAACAACTACTAGCTGAAGTTGATGAGCAAAACAATGGACATAATACGCCGTGCTGCTTTCTCTCATAATCAAAGATTGCAATCCATTAAACTCACCTCGCATATTGTTAGCGCCATCATATCCTTGGCCTCTAAGTTGCTTTAAACTTAGCTTATGTTCTGCAAAAAGAGAATCAATTGAAGATTTGAGGTGGGATGAGGTTGTCTCCTTTACATAAACTAGACCAACAAATCTCTCTTTCACAGTTCCCAGACTATCAACATATCGCAAGACTACTGCCATTTGTTCTTTGCAAGAAATATCTCTGGATTTATCAACTAGCAAGCAGAACACATCACTACCAATTTCATTAAGAATACCCTGTAATATTTCCTTTGCAAAACAATGAACAATTTCCTTCTGAATGGAAGGACAAACCATCAAACTATTACCGGCTGCATTATTACCTAGTTCATACTTCCAGTTATGAATTTCCAAGAAATTTCCTTTGTTAAAGGACCCCTTTGACTCATCGTGGCCTCGAAAAGGTAAACCTTGCCTCAATAAGAGCCTAGCAACATCAATCGAGGCTCTAACTCGAGCGAAATAGGCATTCTTACCAGCCTCACTCTGTTTATGGAAGGCAACATCAATATGTTGCTCTCTTTTTAACAGCTCATCACAGTTTTTCAAAGCTTGGTTATGAAGACTATTGACGCCACCTACGTGCTCTTTTAGTTTGCCTTTCTTATTCCAACTGTTCCAACCTTGTGTATGGAAATTCACAAGTGCGAGGTTGACAGGGCCCATTATCCAAGTACTTTCTTCTTACCATGTCTTTATGATTAGGATGGTATTCATCTATTCTTTTCCTTTTGCCTGGATCAAACTGAATTTCTTCTTCCCAATTCATGTCTTTAGGAGGTGGATTTGGGACAATTGCCATATTGCTTCTTGGACATGAACTCCCGGCATTTGTATTTGTACCGCCCGTACCACTCTCTGGAGCTTTTCTTTTTAGAAAATTTTTCATAATATACGTATGGTGTCTCCTCGCCTCACGCTAGAGAACAGAGCAACACCCTTAGGTGGGCTCTTGTTTCTCTCCTGAAAAAATCTTCTTACCACCACTGAATATAACATCGAAGTCTCAGAAACGTACCAAAGTAAAGTAGATTAACGGCTTTTAGAAATTGAATGAGGCACCATCTTTTGACAACAATTTACCTTGCCAACTAGCTAGCATTGCTCTTGTTTTGCAAGGCATTTACTAGGAAGAGAAAATGTCACCACACATTTTCCCTTCTGAAGATCTCACTTGAGCGAATCGTCTCTATATTTTCATAGATGGATTGGCAAAAATTGTCAACTGTCCGTTGTCGTGATAGCAACGTGGATGTGATTTCAAGTAATGGTAGTATCAAACAAATATTTAAATGGTTCGAATGCAAAAATGAATAAAAACTTTACTTAACTCAATGCACTCTTACTATTATATAAAATGTGAGCTAACGAAAGAAAACAAATATAAATATTCTCTATTATTTTAAATTATTTGCATACTCTAATATAATGGTGTAATTTGTATAAATGATTGTAATGTACTTAGATAAATTGTTAATCTAACAATATTCTTTTTATTTACAGATATATTGCAGCGAGGCTCTTTTAACGAAATTAGAAAAATTTGTTACTCCATCCATGATGACGGTTGCAAAGTATTGTACTAGAGATGGTGATAGTGTTAATAAACTTTATTTCTGGAGTAGTTTTATCATATATTTCAATGAGAATGGGTTATATATTTGTGTTCACCATACTGTGATTGATAAAAAAACTGATAAAGATAACCAACCATTTATATGCAATTTTAAAATGAGAATATTATAAGGGTAATGTGCTTTTTCACTTATTTGAACAATCAGAACATTGTGTTATATTTGTTTCAAATTCTTCTTCGAATATACCAACAACAACAATAGTGACTTTCTCAACATAGGACTTGAAGATATTCCTACTATTTTATAAATTGAGCTTGAAAATGAATTTAATATCATGACTGGAGAAATGTAAATTGACTTTTTATTTACTAATATTTTTTTTTCAATGCTTACTAACAAACTATTTTTTTAAGTGTTTAAGCGTTGTTTACTAACTAACTATATTTTTTCAGTGCTCTGCCAACCTGAGTGTTGAGAAGTCCAACTTCCTCAAAAATACGCGCAAAAGAAAAAGAAGTGTTCAGTATATAAACCACCTCTTTGTGATGACTTGCCCGGCAGTGGCTATGAGGCCTTAAGAAGAATGAAAAAAATATAAAAAACAAGCAATTAGAGCTCCTATATTTAATATGAGAGGTTTAGTTGTGGGTACCATCCACTTGTTTGAGGAAGATAAGGATGAATTTAATATTAAATATAAAAGACATTTATATAATTGAGTTGATGATCTTGAAAAAAGATTAAGAGAAATAAATAGTGAGGTAAAAATAAATAAATAGATGATATATAATGAGTCTAATAAAATAAGAAATTAATGAAATGAAGCGTGTCAGTATGTAAATTTCACTATAAAGAAATACAATACTTTTTAGTTATGATGAAAATGAAGATGGAGCTACTGCAAGTAAAATCTTAAGGGAGATCCACCAACTAATGGAGTGGATATGACAAAACAATGTAAGTATGCATCATAGAATTATTACATGTAGTTGGTCATATGTATTTATTTTTGTTATGTTATTATATCGCGTGTCTCTTAAATGCATGCAATATAGAATTATTACATTTTGGCTGTCATATGTCCCTGTCTGTGTTATGTTTTGTATCTCCTAAATGCATAAATCGTTGGTCTTATGCCCTTGTCTTTTTAGTTTTATACACAATGAGAAGAACCGAATTTACTTCCCTTATAAACTCCCTTTCTCCCATTCTTATTTCTTCTTTATTTGTTTCTTTATATCACCTTTTTTAGGTTTTTTTAATTAAATTAGTAACAACCATTTTATTTTCTTATAAATAGATAGTAGGCATTATGTTACCAGTATTACATCTCGTTGGTCATATGCTCTTATTTCTATTATGTTATAATGTTGGAATTCCTAAAATGCATGCAGTATGATACCCTCGAAAGTTTTGACCATCTCTTTTTAATTGTTCGAAGCATTGTTCTCGCCACAGCACAATTAAAAAAAAGATGGTCACAACTTTTAAGGTATTATACTACATTCATTTTAGAAACCAGAACATTATAACATAATAGAAATAAAGACATATAACTAACGTTTTGTAATACTTGTAACATAATGATTATTACTTATTTTTATGAAAATAAAATGTATGTTACTAACTGAATTTAAAAAACTTAAAAAGTTGAGATAAAAAAACAAATAAAGAATAAATAAGAATGAGAGAAAGAGAGTTTATAAAAGAAGTAAATTTGACAAAACATAGCGTATTTTCATCCTGTTTTTCTCATCTTGTATAGAACTATTAAGACAAAGACATAAGATCAACGATTCATACATTTAGGAGAGATATAACACAGACAAAAATATATGACTACCAAGATGTAATAATTTTATAGTACATGCATTTAGGAGACACAAAATATAAAAACATAACAAAAACAAGGGCTTATGACCAACTAGATGTAAAAACATAACATCCACATACATTGTTTGGTCCTATTCACTATCTTAATTGGTGCATCTCTCACTAAGATTTTACTTGCACTACATCATCTTCATTTTCATCATCACTAAAAAGCATTTTATTTCTTAATAATGAAATCTATATAATAATACACTTCATTTCATTAGTTTCGTATTTCATTATCTATTTAATTATTTTTACCTCACTATTTATTTTTTAAAATCTTTTTTAAAGATCATCAACCTAATTATATGAATGTCTTTCATATTTTATATTAAATCTATCCTTATCTTCATTAAACGAGTAGATGATACCCACAACAAAACCTCTCATATTAAATACAGAAGCTCTAATTTCTTATTTTTTATATTTTTTCCATACTTGTTAAGGCCTCCTAACCACTGCCGGACAAGTCATCGTAAACAAGTAGTTTACATACTGAACATTTTTTCTTTTACACGTATTTTTAAATAAGTTAGATTTCTCAACACTCAGGTTGGTCAGAGCACTGAAAAATATAGTTAGTAAGAAACGCTAAAATATTTTAAAAAATAGATTGTTAGTAAGTATTGAAAAAAATATTAGTAAACAAAAGTCAACTTACATTTCTTCAGTCATGATATTAAATTCATTACTAAACTTAATTTCTAAAATAGTACAAATATTGTCAAGTCCTACTTGTTCTGTTGAGAAAATCACTATTGTTTCTGCTGTTATATTCGAAGAAGAATTTAGAACGAATAGAACACAATGTTCTGATTATTCAAATAAGTGAACAAACATATCACCCTTATAATATCTCCATTTCGAAAATGCACATAAATCGTTGGTTATTTTTATCACTTTTTTATTAATCACATTATGATGAACACAAATATAGAACCCATTCTCACTTAAACATATGATAAAACCATTCCAGAAATAAAATTTATCAACACTATCACCATTCCTAGTAAAATACTTTACAACCGTCATCATGGATAGAGTAACAAATTTATCTAATTTCATTAAAAGCTGTAAATAAAAATATATAGTTAGATTAACAATTTACCTAATTACATTACAATCATTTATATCATTTATACAAATTACACCATTATATTAGAGTATGCAAATAATTTTAAATAATAGAATATGCATTGAGTTAAGTAAATTTTGTATTCATTTTTACATTCGAACCACTCAAATATATGTTTAACACTAACATTACTTGAAATCACATCCATACGTTGCAAAAACGACAACGGACAGTTGGCAATTATTACGAATCCATCTATGAAAAACATAGAGACGGTTCTGGATCTTTTAAACAAAGTGATGCTCAAGTGAGATCTTTTGAAGGAAAAATGTGTGGTGGCATTTCTCTTCCTAATAAATGCCTTACAAAATAAGAGCAAAGCTAGCTAGTTGGCAAGGTACATTGTTGTCAAAAGATAGTGCTTCATTCAATTTCTAAAAGCGGTTAATGTAATTTACCTTGGTACGTTTCTGAGGCTTCGATGTGATATTGAGTGGTGGTAAGAAGATTTCTTTCAGGAGAGAAACAAGAGCCCACCTAAGGGTGTTGCTGTCCTCTAGCGTGAGGCGAGGAGACACCATATATATATTAATTAGAATATAATTTGTACGGTAAAAAAGCAATGGACCACTCGCACAGAGCCACCTCGGTAGGGACAGCCTGTTTGCTTGAAGGGAAGAATGACTAGGATAGTAGGGTGTTTAGTTGGAGGGATGTAGGGAGAGAAGATTCTTCCCCATACATCCCACTCACTTAGTTTATTTGGCCGAAATTTCGTCGCCAAAGAAGCCACGAGGGAAAGAAAATAGGAGAAGGGGATGGCCATGCCCAGGATCTGGCTAGGGTTCGCCACCGACGAGGAAGACGACGGCTCAATGAGGGCGCGGTGGTCGCTGCGGACTCCGAGCCGCCACCACGGCTAGGGTTCTCCGCCGTCGCTCGAGCGAGAGATCGCCCTCGCTTGAGTCACCTCCGTTTATATTCTCCGCGCGGCCAAGTTAACCCCTCCCCAGCGTCGATGGCACCCGCCTCAGCCTCCCTACGACGCCATAGCCACCTCACCGACGCCTCGGGAGTCAGGAACGCCAAAGGCGCGGGTCACAAGACCTCCCAGCACCTCAAGCGACGCCATAATAACCACCCCATATCCCAACGTTTCGAAAAAAAGAATATTTGTAGAGGTAAATACCAGAGGCATTGGTCGCTCGGGGTCGGCGTGCACGAGCTCGACTTCTATTGAGCTTGCGCGACGGTGGCCTCGGTGAAGCAAGGCCGCGGCAGCGCTTGGGATGTGAAATGAGTCTCTCACTTTATCCTTTCGGACAGCAATTACTTATATACCCCCACAGAAAGATCACAAGACGAGATATCGCGAGATGAACGACTAAGATCGGAAGTTTCGGAGTGACCCATATCCTCTCAGCTTCGAAACCAGAACTGGCTGAACGGACTCCGCTGGGTCCGGAAGTTCCGAACTGGTCTGCCTCGAGACTCAAAATAAATATTTGGTTTTGGTGGAGGACATGGCCGAACGAAATGACCTGCGGACTGACCTGACTTTAGGCTTAGGCTCAGAGAGGTATTTTGTGGACTGGCTCTTGGACAGGCCGGACGAAATGAACTGAGTCCGAAACTTCCGATTTAGGTCCTGTTTTTTTTCATCTTATCAACTTAATGGTTTAACATGTTAACGACTTATCTACTTTTTTTAAAAGAAATGTTTTGAGTTTTTTATTTTGTTTTTTCGTTGTTTTGAAGGTGGGTTCTAACGCTCAAGAAAGCAAGTCAAACAAAATATAGTCAAATCTCGAGACTATCTCGAGAAGCTCTCGAAATTCGGTCATTTTTAATCGCCGAGCCGTTCAGCTGTTCAAATTAGCTCAAAAGAATAGGACCTTAGTTCTCTTGCCCAAGGGGGGAAAATTGATTTTTGGACTTTCAACCCCTAGACATTTGATCTAACACCCACAAAGGATTTAAATTGTGCTCAAATGGGGTCCAAGGCCAATTCGAAGATCTTTCTCAACCTACACCTCTAAAGTCACACAGGAAAATTAGAACAGGTAACCATAGTCCTTAGCCTTGTTGATCCATCAATCACCTTGTTTATCGATCAATCATCGAAGCTTGAATGCATCAATAACCAAAACCATGAATAGCCCACGGGAGCTTGATTCTTACACGGGTCATCTCGTTTAGGGATGCGAATGGGTCGGTCGTAGAGCCACCTTTGGTCCTCTCTAGTTCATTTGTTTGAGCTAAAAACTAAAAAGAAAAAAACAAATGAACAAGAGAGGGCTATGACTTGTGAGGATTCCAGAGTCGATAGAGCACTCTTATGCGGCAACGTGTGTGTGGAACGACAGTGAAGGAAGCACTGCGAGTGTAGTGATTGCCCTGAGTCCTCTAAGGACCGACTCTTTGTGACTATATCGCCCTCGCCTTACAGTACAACCCTGGATGCGGATAATGGTAACGCCCTAGTTCGCTGCTCGAAGAAATTAGTTTGGGTTCGTCTTCCTACATAAGGGATGATTCACGTCTCGTGAGGTGATTCCGATGTCGGAGGGTCACTCTGTGTGCGGGCCCAAGCTATTGGATCCGGGTAGTGGCTTTGTTATACTACGATACCTGGATACGGCCAAGAAGTTGCGTATCCGTATCTGGACACGTATCGGATACGGACACGTATCGGATACGGCCAGATACGTATCCGAGACGTATCTAGAAATTTTGCCATTTTCAAATAATTAAAACAAATCCGATACGACGGGATACTGCTCCGATACCAGTAGGATACGTATCTGGGCTCTCCTCGACTCCCAGCCTCCACCCGACGCCTCCCAATCGCCCATACCCCCACTCCCACTCCATCCCGAGCCCTTCATCCCGTACTTACCCTAGCCGCCGCCGCCGCCCCCCGCCGCCACTGCCGCGGTTGCCGCCGGCCAGCCGTTGCCGTCGCCATCGCCTGCATAAGGGGGCAGGGGAGCACAGGTCGCCGTCGCCGTAGGCCGGATCTGGAGACTGGAGGAGCCGAGGTCGTCGTCGCCCGTCGCAGCCGACGACCCGAGCTCGCCGTCAGTCGGATCTGGAGACTGGAGGAGCCGAGGTCGCCGTCGCCTACCGCAACCGAGGACCCGAGCTCGCCGTCAGCTGCATCACGCTGCCAGAGGTGTGCGCGCCAGCCTACAGTCGTGGGCTGCATCGTGGCTCGCCGTTCTATTTTCTCGCTCGCTGAACCACACCGACGGCTTCTCTCTTTCCATAGTGACTAGTGAGTACCAAGTACAACTACTGGTGCTTCTTAGTTGGGCCTATGAGTGAATTAGTGTTGTGTTTGTGAGAATGACGATGTGGTATTTTTCAGCAAATGGAAATCGAGCATGGACAACAATATGTTTATTTTTTACTACCTTTCTATTTTCTGCATTTTGTATATTTACATATATATAATGAATTATATTATATTATATATATATAAACGTATCCCCGTATCCTAGTTTTGGAGAAATTGCCGTATCGCCGTATCACCGTATCGCGTATCCGTATCCCCGTATCAAGGCAACATAGTTGTTCTATTCACTTGTTTACTGGGAATACGGTTCCAGGGGTAAAATGTACACACTCTGCAGAGTTTAGTTAAACTGTCATGACAACCGTGCTCACGGTCACGACCGGCAAGGAGGATCTCACACTGGTAGTCCCACTGTTTTCATTAAAACGGGTTGTTGAGAACTGGTGTGGTTTTGTAATACTTGAGTGGTGAAGCTCGGCGGGGTTTTTGGGGTATTCTGAGTGGTGAAGTTCAATGTGTTCTGAGTGGTGAAGCTCGATGTGGTGCTAGGTGTGGTTCTGAGTATTCCGAGTGGTGAAGCTCGTGACATGAAAATATGTTCTGGAATAGATGAATCTCATGGGTTAGATAATTTATGAATCTGCTTTGTTTTAAATTTTAAAAACAGATAAGTTAGGAATTTATGCTGAGCAAAAATAATCACCCGATCCTATTGTTCCTGCATTACATTTTAAGGACGATAGCTTGTTGAATATTCGCGTACTCACCCCGTCTTTCATGCGGGTTGCTCATTCCAACGAACAGGTTGCAGCCAGAAAAATCTTTATTAAGAAGAAGAGTTTGACAAGATGAGTTTTGAAGAGAGCGATTTTACCTTTGGAGTTCAGGACGAAGGCTATCCAGATGTCTAGGAGTACGCCTCTACAGTTTTGCCTGTGGAGTTTATTTGGGTCTTCATTGTTTATCAGTTGTACTTTGTTCGCATCTAAAGACTTCCGCTTTTGTAAGGCTGTTGAGCCAAAACTATGGTATTATTTGCCATGTTTGCAAACACTCTGATGCAATAAAGTTTATTGGTTAAATGGTCATGATCCAAGAACTGTATATCTGTGTATGTTCTAGCTACTTGATCCAGAGACTAGAACATGTAAAGCACGGCGGGGACTCGACTCCATTTTTAGGTCCTCACATGCCGCAGAAGAAATCACAAAGATTTTAGTACAATTTCTTCCATCAGCTCATCTTGTTTAGTAAAATCACACCAACACGATGAACAAGAACTGTAGAACAATGAAGGTCATAGTAGAAAGCTTTTTTCTATATTTGATTATCTTGCAATTGGTTGGCATTACGAAGCAAGAATTTAGGATTTTTTTTCAGAACAAAACAAAACAAAATTTCATAAAAGGATCTCAAGAATGCCAAAGGTAATAAACACTTATATAGTTCTATACCCTTTTTAAGGAAAAAAGAATCTAATTGCATTACATAACATGGAATATTTTTAAACAGTTACCCCATCATCTAGAAACAGGACAATAAAAGAGCTGCCTTGAGAATTCCTTGGCTTGTTTGACAAAACTCTGGGAGAAAAATGTAGATAAGGAACCTAAGGTATCATGTTACTTGGGCTAGAATGCCAACACCCAAATAGATGAGAGATCACATCAAGGCCTCTTCTATATACTTGCACGCAATAGTCACGCGAAAATGGAACATAGAAACCCAATCCTACTGTCCAATCAAGCACACGACGTATACTCTAAAAATCTTAAAAAGCCCTTTCGTTAGCCTACTAATCACAAAAGGTGGACGAACATTAACGAGGGCCACGAGCTGAGAGCCCTTTTGCTTCTGAGTTCGATCCTATCAGGAACTAAAAAACGCCGCGGCAAAATTAAAATTTGGGAGCGGCACCAAGGGAAAGAATCATCGATTCCTCCACACTGACGACTGATACTGGCACGAATCCTAGAGCAGGCCAGGCCATGGATCGGACAAGGAGAGGAGAAGCGCGACAGATCTAGGTGGCGAGTGATGCCGGGGGGGGAGCTGGAAGGAGGATGGAATGGGGGGAGAGGAAAGGCACCTCCTTGGAGTGGTGGAGTCCACCCAGAAGTCGTAGCACCGCCCCTTGTTGCCGTTGATCCCCCAACCGGACGCCATCGCCGCCGCCGCCCAGCCCCGCGCTCTCCTTTCCTTCGCTCGCCCAACCCGAGCTCCAGCCCTGGGGTGTCTTCTTCCTCCTCCTCCTCTCTACTTTCTCTTGGTTGCGTGTTGGGACTTGGAGGCCTAGGCCCGGCCCCTATGACAATGTGGGCCCACTTGAGGCTTCCTGCTGTCTCTGGGCCTTCGTAACCCGTGGCCGTCTAGTACTAGGGGGAAAAACTCTATATATGTATTTTTTTTTTCAAAAAAAGGAACAGCAAAAAAAAACAAAGAGAGAAAAAAAGATGTAGCGATGGTTTGCCGCTGCAGCTGTGTGCATTTTAGGGTTTGTCATTTATCATATGAGTTCAGAATCCACGACAGTGGAAAATGACTAGTAAATCCTCGGTTGCACATCTTTCACCGTTGCAAACCCTCAAATTACTCTAAAATAAGTTAGAATGCGTTGCTTATTCAGCAGTAACCAACACTTATTCACAGGGGAAGGGAAGAATACATCATTGCTCCACCATCAAAACAACGATAAGTACGCGACCAAGCAGCTTCACAACAGCCCAGGCCAGCATGATTAGGCTCTCATTGCATTTACATTTCCTAAACTACTATATGCCGTAAGATTTCAATTTTAAAATTCCCTTACTGCAAAATCCTCAGTCACAACGGCCATCGATTTCAGTTGAACTCGCTTCAGAATTTTGCTCAGATTCATTACTTAACTGCCCGTCTCTTCTTCGCAATACGAACCAGGCCTTCATGGCTTGAGTTAGTGGAGCTCCACTCTGTCCATGGCTGGCTGTGAAAATGATTAAGGGTGTATTTCCCGACTAAACACGCATGGTGACCTTGCTCTGCAACACCGATCATAAGACAAGGCAACCAGATTAAGCATTTGCACTGTACTCACAAAGAACCCGATGTAAACCAACGCAGATCAGAGAGGTGACCTTGTTTGTCCAAGTAGCTAGATGGCACTGCGTTGAAGGATTGACTCAAGCTAGGGTGACCTTCTTGCCTTTTGACTCTCTAGCCTGCACAAAATTCTTTTCAGTGATTCTCAACGAATCTCATCATGCCCACGAGGCACATCATCACAGGTGGAGATGAATCAGAACAGGATATTAGAATGCTCCATCAAAATGTATTTAGTTTATAATGGAAATCGGGGTAATAGCCTTTGTTGAAAAGATGTATGTAGCTTATATTTATGAAGTTGAGTATGAAATTCACCTTCATGGAAACAGACTTCCTGGACGACACAAATTCACCAAACTCCTTATCGTACCGCCTCTTATCGTCTGCTGGTGTAGAAGGTCTGGCCTTCATGGCAACAGACATGAGAAGTTCTTTGCTGATACAAGGCTCTCTTTCTGCGATGCCATTCTCTCCGCTCTCCAGAATTTCATGAACTGCTGCCAACCCAGCATCCGTTAGAATAGCTGCGAGATCAGCACCAGTAAATCCTTCAGTCAGAGAAGCAACGTCTTCCAGACTGGCATCGCTTGCTAGTGAAACCTGAGACCCAAAAAAAATGTATAGAAGCCTTTGCTAAAAAGAATGTGAATGCAAAGAAAAAATAAACACTTTGTCATGATTTTACACAAATAACTACTAGGGAAAAAATTATGATGTCAGATGTCATGATATAAATCTCAAAATAGTAATAAATCAAACAAAAAACAGCATGACAAAAGTAACAGCAATTTTATGTGGAATCTCACCGTTCTAGAATGCACCTTCAGAATTTCCAAACGCTCATCCCATTGAGGAAAATCACAAAAGACAAGACGATCAAACCTTCCAGGCCGCAAGAGCGCAGCATCAATTAATTGTGGTTTACTGCACGTAAGAAAATAACTGACACCATTAAAATTGGAATGCAATAAAGCTAAGCTATTTGAGTTTTAATTTTTTTTCTCCGTAAGTAAAAATGCATGTTCACAGCATTTCATTCTGTGCTGACTAAAATTCTTCAGAAGAACATTCTGTGACCAACCAATATAGACCACAGAAACAACATTCCATTTCAGATCGATATTCATGTCTCCATTAACGTAGAGATTATGAGAACAAAAGAATAATTCTGCAGAAACTAAAATCACTTTTGCTTTTAGAGCTAACCTTGTAGCAGCAAATACAAATACTCCGGTCAAGGTTTCTACACCATCCAGTTCTGTCAAGAACTGCATACATACAATCAAAACGCGTAATAACTTCGTATAGCATACATTATACGAAGTTATACGATACATTTCCTAAACTACTATACGCCGTAAGATTTCAATTTAAAATTCCCTGACTGCAAAATCCTCAGTCACAACGGCCATCGATTTCAGTTGAACTCGCTTCAGAATTTTGCTCAGATTCATTACTTAACTGCCCCGTCTCTTCTTCGCAATACGAACCAGGCCTTCATGGCCTGCGTTTCACTGTTCGAATGTCCGTAGAGTTAGTAGAGCACCCAAGGTTTCCTCCGCAAGGTTCGTCATGGCTGGCTGTGAAAATGATTAGGGGTGTATTTCCCGACTAAACACACATGGTGACCTTGCTCTGCAGCACCGATCATAAGACAAGACAACCAGATTAAACATTTGCACTGTACTCACAAAGAACCCGATGTAAACCAACGCAGATCAGAGAGGTGACCTTGTTTGTCCAATGTAGCTAGATGGCACTGCGTTGAAGGATTGACTCAAGCTAGGGTGACCTTCTTGCCTTTTGACTCTCTAGCCTGCACAAAATTCTTTTCAGTGATTCTCAACGAATCTCATCATGCCCACGAGGCACATCATCACAGGTGGAGATGAATCAGAACAGGATATTAGAATGCTCCATCAAAATGTATTTAGTTTATAATGGAAATCGGGGTAATAGCCTTTGTTGAAAAGATGTATGTAGCTTATATTTATGAAGTTGAGTATGAAATTCACCTTCATGGAAACAGACTTCCTGGACGACACAAATTCACCAAACTCCTTATCGTACTGCCTCTTATCGTCTGCTGGTGTAGAAGGTCTGGCCTTCATGGCAACAGACATGAGAAGTTCTTTGCTGATACAAGGCTCTCTTTCTGCGATGCCATTCTCTCCGCTCTCCAGAATTTCATGAACTGCTGCCAACCCAGCATCCGTTAGAATAGCTGCGAGATCAGCACCAGTAAATCCTTCAGTCAGAGAAGCAACGTCTTCCAGACTGGCATCGCTTGCTAGTGAAACCTGAGACCCAAAAAAAATGTATAGAAGCCTTTGCTAAAAAGAATGTGAATGCAAAGAAAAAATAAACACTTTGTCATGATTTTACACAAATAACTACTAGGGAAAAAATTATGATGTCAGATGTCATGATATAAATCTCAAAATAGTAATAAATCAAACAAAAAACAGCATGACAAAAGTAACAGCAATTTTATGTGGAATCTCACCGTTCTAGAATGCACCTTCAGAATTTCCAAACGCTCATCCCATTGAGGAAAATCACAAAAGACAAGACGATCAAACCTTCCAGGCCGCAAGAGCGCAGCATCAATTAATTGTGGTTTACTGCACGTAAGAAAATAACTGACACCATTAAAATTGGAATGCAATAAAGCTAAGCTATTTGAGTTTTAATTTTTTTTCTCCGTAAGTAAAAATGCATGTTCACAGCATTTCATTCTGTGCTGACTAAAATTCTTCAGAAGAACATTCTGTGACCAACCAATATAGACCACAGAAACAACATTCCATTTCAGATCGATATTCATGTCTCCATTAACGTAGAGATTATGAGAACAAAAGAAAAATTCTGCAGAAACTAAAATCACTTTTGCTTTTAGAGCTAACCTTGTAGCAGCAAATACAAATACTCCGGTCAAGGTTTCTACACCATCCAGTTCTGTCAAGAACTGCATACATACAATCAAAACGACATGGAACATGGCAAAAAAAAAGATTACATTAGAAAACGTTCTGTTTTTGGAATTAAGGACCAACCTAAAGCTTTTACCAAGTAGTGGAAAAGGCGCAGTTATGTACCTGATTAACAACACGATCAGAAACTCCTGCACTATGTGTTCCTCGCTGAGGTGCAATGGAGTCAAATTCATCAAAGAACAGTAGACAAGGAGCTGCTGCAGCTGCCTTTGCAAAAAAATCACGAACCTGGAATCACAATATCAGAAAAACTGATCCATTACCCAAAAAAATCAGATCAGGGTGATCTTTCATAACTTAGATCAACAGAATTATATAATAAGACAGGTTTCGGTAATACACGAAACAAAGAAATGTCCCCAAGTAATAACCCTTTAAATGCTTGTGTGAATCTAAAGAAAGGTAAAAGAAAGGAATGACATATCGTGGGTGATAAAGAAAGGGAAGAGTTCCTTACTGATTGCTCAGAAGAACCAATGTACTTATTCAATAGCTCTGGACCCTTGACCGAAATGAATCGCAGAGAACAAGCTGCAGCTGCAGCTCTCACAATGTGTGTTTTGCCACATCCTGGTGGTCCATACAGGAGGATGTTTGATCGCAATCGTACAGGTGCCTTAGTAAAAACATTTGGGTATTTCGATGGCAATTCAAGAGTCTATAAGAAGGATAAAAATATGAGTAGGAACATCTTACACAGGAAGTAATATGAAGGTGCACAGAAAGTTGTTAGCTGTCCACGAATATATAACTGAGGAATCAAGGTCCTTGCACACTAAACATTTGCCTGGAGTCTGAACTCACACAAGCTCATTTTATAAATGTATCACAATCCTTTTGAGTGAACATTAATTTCGGATGAATCCCCAAAAATTAGAAGAAGAGGCACATTATATGGTACTACATGGAGGGATTAGACAATATCAAAGAAAACTTTTTTTCCCTAGAAAGTATCCTTCCCTCAATAGTTTAATTAGAGAAGTTGGTTTTACAAAGATACTTTTGTTAGTTATAGGGCATTCATCCTCAGGCCAACCACCTCCATTTCCACCAGTGGCTATTAAGTGCCATCAATACTTGAATAAGTTAGAAACAGGAGGCATCGATGATAATATTGTCTTGTTCCTCATTAAAAAAACTTCCGAGTGCCAAAAAAGAAGATGATTAAACTTCTATTGCCAAGAAGATTTGGTGCTGTGAGATAGCTCTGGTAGCATTATGATTATGATCTGCTAATAGAACAATTAATAATTTGAACAAGAGATCAAGAAGCATTACCTCTTTAATAATAGTAACTGCTTCATTAAGCCCTCCAACATCTTCCCAACCAACATCGTTATCAGCAGGAGTATACTTCCGAAGATCACGCATGGCAACTGGAAGGAAGTCATGCATTGCTTTCAAGAAGTCTTCCTCCACAAGTTTTGGTTTTGCTGAGTTTGAATAGGCATTGAAAGGAAGAACAAAGCGAGAAGCAGCAGCATGCACAGCTCTATCAACCAAAATTTCCTGCAATACAATGACATACATACATATAAGACACAACGTTCACACAGCAAAGTCCGTGCTCAAAGCCTTTATCTGCTATACGGTTCATCTGAAAATAAAAATTATGTTCCTCAGATGATGTAACAACGATAATAACATGATTGGGTGCCCTTTACAAGACTTGTTACATGATTGAGCCAACGGTTTTATCTGAATACAGTATAAATCAAATTATAAAATCATTTTTTTCACATGCTTGTTGGTATTTGATAATTGATATAGAACAATTGTATGATAAGAGGTATACTACCAAGTCGTATGCATCGTAACCATCACATTTTGATGCTACCATTGATAGAACTTCCTCAGAACATTGTAACTCATGCTCCTCAACTTGGTGTTTCAATAGTGCTTCGCGCTCAGGAATGGCAAGAGAAGAAAGTTCAATGTGGAAATCAAATCTCCCTGCAGGATGAATTTTCATTAGTTCTTCAGAAGTCAATGATATAACTCCAGACTTGAAGAGAAGCAGAGAAGAAAATAACCAGAAGAAGTTAGATCTTGAGGAAGACTCTGAAGTGATTGAACTGAAGCCATCAATGCAATAGGTCCATATCCACATGTATTGCGAGTCTCATCCTAGCAAGAATACAGGGTCATTCTAGGCAAGTGAATGCACAACTACTCTTATATAAAAAGAACAGCATACAAATATTGAAATAAGCACTATCCAATTTCATATTTTTTATATAATAGAACCACATGAATAAATAAATAAATAAATAAATAAAAGACAACACATTCTCACCTTATATTCGTCCATAATGTCCACCAAGTATCTTACTAGGGAGTCAGAAGAATTAGATGATTGAGATACTTGAGGATCTGAAGAGACTGAAATTACATTGCCTAGATCATCAAATATGATAATTGAAGGTGAATGAAGGAAAGCTTCAGAAATGCTGTCTTCAATGGTTTGTCTTGTCTCCTTAGCCTTACCAAGTGCAAGTTTGGAACAGTTTATGTATATTCTGCTCTTAACAACAAAGCCAAGCTTTTAATAGCATACTATATTTTAAGGTGCAATGGACATTGGACTACCTTTCAAAAAAAAAAGAATAAACAAATTGAAAGAGTAGCTTACACGTGTGCCAAGATCTCTTTATGATCTTCAAAGTATTTGGCAGCAGCTCTAATCAAAGCAGTTTTCCCAGAACCCTAAAACAGAAAATTATGTTAGACAAGCTTGTAAAGGGCAAAACACAATTCTAAGCACAAGTAGAATTCAAAATCAGAAAGACCCACGCACAAAAAGGGTTTGTCAATACAGATGTCCAAAAAGGGTTTGTCAACAGAGATGTCAAACTTCATAGCAGAAACCAGATTATATTACTTACTCGAGGCCCGTGAACAAGAACATGGCCAGGAAACGGGAACTTTAGCCTGCTAAATAACCTCAGACTAGTTGCTGACAAGAGCACAGATAACCCTTCACAAAGGAAAGCATACAAACACATGGAAGTGAAAAACAAGGCAATACTTTTATATAATAACTAGAGAACAACTAAAATTTAAGAAATGGAACTAATGTAAATCTAGTTAAAAAAAATTTACTTCGTGTCACATCTGAAATTGCATTCTCCATCCAGCCCAAAGAAGATCGAGTCAGCTTGAAACCACTGCTGAAGCCATCATTCACTATGGAATCAAGAGATATAAGCTCACCCAGCTCCAACCTCCCATAATTCAGTTTCAAACTTTCTAGATCATCATTTCTAGCACTCCAGGCAAGTTCAACATTGCCTTGTAAATTGTTGTAGCCAGAACTTTCAAAAGCAACTGTTAACAGGTATAGCAGCCCAACTCCTCTGTTCCATTTTTTATCTACAGCTTCAAAATGGAGCAAAACTCTGTTTGGTAAAATTACTGAACTGCTCTCAGAATTTCCAATGTGTAGGCTTGTTTCTTTAAGTTGCCCAATAAGCCAGTTTTCAATAAGAATGTTCTGTTCTGATATGGATTCAGGAATGTTATTAACATCATCTGCATTAAGATCTCCATTTTTGTTGCAATGAGCTTCCTGAAAGGAATCACCATTTTCTGAAGGAATTTTGGTTTTCCTCCAAGAGTCTGATTCTTGATTGCCTAATTCAGTGCCATCATGGGCATCTTTTCCATGCACTTTAAAATGTAAAGGAGATATTGTCATTACAGGCTCATCCCTTTTGACATTGGCAAAGCATTTTGTCACATATACCCCTGGGATGAACAAACACCATTTCAGATTTTAGAAATTCTTCTATTTCAATCTCAAAAGGATAAATGTTTCTATTTAAAATTGGAATTCATAAAACACAGCTGATTGCTTAATACAGTGAACTCACATGAATGTGTGTCTGCACTTATGAACTGGCGAATAGAGTGGGGAAACATAACATGCCCTTTGGCAACAGAGTTTGAATATAAGAGATAAACAACCACTTCTTGGGGCCTTTCTTTGTGTATTGAAGCACCCTTCTTGTGTGCAGCTTCTTTGCCAGTTTTAATAAGTCCCTTCCGCGCTGATTTAGACGAAATAGTGACCAACTCAAGATTGCCAAGTGAAGCCCTTGCAGCTGTGTCTGGATGTATCAGCACAGCTAAGCTGAGAACCACCCCCAGTTCAATATCCTTATATCTGAATTTATGCACATACTTTGTATCAGCCGCTTGAACACGCAAGAGTGCCTTTATTTTGACTTGTTCCTTTAGTGAACTTTGCTTTTGCACATCCTGGTATTTCTCTTTACGTTTTTTGGGTGCCACAGCAACTTCGGTTCCTGGCACAAGTTGAACTAAAAGAAACATGGATCATTAGAAATAAGTTAAATAAAGAAAAACATGAGCTCAAATATTCGATTTATTTTGCTAATAGATTTTGTATTATGTCAGTAGCGCTACTTACTGTAATACAGTGCAAAATGCAGCAACAAAGTTTCAAGGCACATGATTTCCTAGAACAAGCTACCATTAGGGTTTATTTGGAAGATATTACATTAGGTGCAGATAAATGAAGTACTAGTGTACTAGACAAGTTTACGAAATAAATCAAATAATATCAGTATAGATTATAGGATAGTTATAATTATTACAAGAATTTAACTAGTTCATTATAGAGGCTAAAATTAATTACTAATGAGCCCTTTTGGAAATTATATATGGATGAACATATAAGGATCCATATCTTACTTTTGCTGATATCATGGTTTTGAACTAGCACAATATTTTGTTTGTAAGAAGCAAGATATTAACTGAACTAGTTTGAGATTTTAAAGGGTATTAATGGTCTGTAAAGGTATTGCTTTAGATTTCCTGGGATTTTTTCAGGGAGCGTACAAGCAATATTCGCTAGTAGGATCGGTTAAACTAGGCAAACTAATGCTCGGTTCCAGTTAACATAAAACTCACAAAACTGTCCCCTGGTTGAGAAGCATACATGAATTGCGATCTAGATTGGCAGTCGCCACAATAGGTCCTATAGTAACTAGTAAACCAGTCTTAGGATACTGTAGAATCAACCAGTGTAATTTTCCTGGGAAAATTGGAAAATGGCGAGAAGATATTGGCAAAATTAATTTGCTACATGGGAAAAATATCAAGACAGAATCTTGTCGATTCAAATTATTTTATAAGAGTGACTTCAATATTTTTTTTTTAAAAAAAATGCAGATTAAGGTTACTTACTAACTTCCTACGATAATCACAATAAAATCTTTCATTACCAAGTGCACATGAGTCCCTAAAAATGGTACTACATAACATATATTAGGACGGGAAAATACTGCCTATGAACACAGTGATATGTAAAAGTGCATTGAAATGTGAATAAAACCAACTGGATCAACATGCAGTGTGCAAGTGAAGAAGCAAAAGAAGCATACCTATTGACTTGCTGGGACATGATGAAATCACAACAAACTTAACAATATTATGGCCATCCAACCACAGTGGGAATTTCATTCCCTCATAAACAATACCGACCTAGTTTCAAGACAAAATTTAAATTGTATGCAGTAGAACTGAAAATGGATTTTTAATGAGCGACATGGAAAATACTGAAGTGCATTGTACAGAGGAAAATGGGAATACCCCACAATCGTTAAGTTTATTGTCAAGCCTGAATTAGCAGTCCGAGAAACAAATGAACAAGAAAGATATATACAATTAGAGCTCAAAACTTCATCGCGTATCACTCACAATGGGACAACACAAAGCTTTGGCCAGATTGATAAGATGAAACCACAAAGCATATCAAACAAACAAATGATAAGTGAATGAATGATACCTGATGCAAGATTGTCTCTTCAGCCAAATCAGCACGGCTTTCCAGTATCTCCCAATCATCCTCACCGAAGGGTTCTATACAGACCGAGACAGCTTTGTCCAGAGAGCGAGCTACACTCAACTGTGCTAATGTTCCATCAGGCAATGAAATGCATTCTGCCAACTCTTGTGCAACCTGCAAAGGCGCACCATTCGATGTAATAAATACCAATATCCAAACTGTGCCTTTCTTACAGGCTGCATAGAGATATGTGAGGTCATGGAATTGACGACAAATTCGAGAGTTCCTCACAATTCTGATGGACTAAAAATACATTGACCAAACTAGTACCAGGTGGAATAGAGAAATGCCAACGATGTTGATACCATGCAACTCGAAAAACCACCAAAAAATTCCAGGTAAAATCACATCATTCTGATCACAAGTATAAAAGGCACCAAATTTAATCCAAAAGGTGAGTAAGCAAGAATCAACGTCACGAAATCTAATGAATTCGGCCTCCATGACGACCAAAGAAAAAGAAGAATCCATCAACAACAAAACATAACAGTGAATTCTCGCAGTGATGTCGTGGGCGGGAAGGGATTAGAGGGTTGCTCACGGCTCACCTCGATGGCGCGCGTTCGGGACGCAGCGCCGGACCAGGCGAGGGACCAGCGGCCGGCGGCGGCGCGGAGGTCGAGCGCGAGGACGGGCGGGAGGTCCCCGGAGGCGGAGGTGCGGGACAAGGCCTGGATGAGGTGGAGCGGGAGCGCGACGAAGCAGCTCCGGGCGCCGCCCACCACGCGCACCTCCACATCCATCCCGCCGCCGCCGCCGCCACTCATGGCCTCCTGCCTCCCTTCTTCCTCCTGGACTCGGGAGCCCGGGACTCCTCCCACTTCTTCTGTACAGGGAAAAATAGGTCAAACAAAAGTCAACTGAGGAGCTGCCCTTTTACCGAGGGGAAATTTAGCTCAGTGAGACCCAATTCGAGTGCGTCGGTAAAATTGACGCCCAATTTGTTTCGATTTCGCTCAGTGACATCCGGACTACGAATTGCTTCGGCTAGTAACACTCTTGGACTTTTTATCGCATTTTTCTTTTTCCCTACCATTTATGCACAGTAAACATCGTCTTCAACCTCTCGACAGGCAGGCAGCGGCATGGGAGAGCTCCGGCGAGCTTGACGGGCGACGCTCGGAAGAAGTTATTTAGAGGACCAGACCTTGGATATTTAAGGAAGATGTTCTTTCCATATTGGAGATCAACTTTAACATCTGGGTCTGTCTAAAATTCTACCCATCCTATGCACCAATTGAGGAATGGCGTAATGTCCAACAGCTTGAATATGTTGACAGTATTTCTCAAAATTAGTTGTGTAGAGGCAGACAAACAGTAGAGCAGTACTGCAGTAGAACTTGTATGTGTACTGTGTGTGTAGAGGCAGTAGAGCACTAGGCACTAACAGTACTACCGGGGACTCGGGGAGGGCCGGCTGTGCATAAATGGGAAAGAAAAACAAAGATGCAATAAAAAAATCAAGAGTGTCACTGGCCGAAGCAATTCGTGGTCCGGGTGTCACTGAGCGAAACCGAAACGAATTGGGTATCAATTTTACCAACGCACTCGAATTGGGTGTCATTGAGCTAAATTTCCCTTTTACTGAGTGGTGTGTGCTCACTGTTCAGTAGCATCTGCAGGGCACTAAAGATTCATCTCATCAAAATTCATTCTGCTTCTCATCTGTCATCCTTAACATAGTATGATCTGTTGAGTTTCTTATCGGTCGATCTTAATATAGAATGATCCATTCAGTTTCTCATTAACATAGATGATCCATTGAGTTTTTCATCTGTCGATCTTAATATAGGATGATCTATTCAGCTTCTCATCGATCGACCTTAACATAGGATGATCCGTTCAGCTTCTCATCGATCTACCGTAGCACAGGATTAGAGAAGGAAGAGAGGAGGGTATGAGATATAAAAGTGTCGAGTGTGTATGCATGCATGCAATGGTAAATACACTTGTAAGCTGTAACAAAAAAAATTTATGAACGCTTGGACAACGGAGATCGATAGCTTTACTTATTTACCCTCCTTCTCATTGATATATGGATCAATTGATAGTTTTACTTATGTACTATTCCTTTTCACTTATATATGGATCGGTTCATGTGTATGAAGGAGTATGTGGAATAGAATGGTAAAATAGCAATGCACCATCAAAATTTTGCTTTAAGATTTGAGCAGTCGGTTTGTCTGTCCACCTCGCTCCGTTCCCCACCATGGTGTACCGCCACCGATGGCGAAAACCCCAATGGAAACACTTTCTTGGCAAGTTTTCCATCACCGCGGATGAAACCACAAGGTGACAAGGCTCATGTAAAATTCTGCATCAAGATTAGCGTGCAATGGGGAGTGTAGATAGTGCACGTGATTGCTTGTATTAAGCGTAAAAGCTTTACTAAAATCCATAAACATGCAAGCGCATCGTCAGAGGAAATCAATATCACAGAGAAGCAAACTCCTAACAATGGAGAGATGTTTCTTAAACAAAGCTCAACGCTCGTACATCCAATCTTTTATCTCAGGATTTTCCTTAGCCACCAAACCATGCAAAGGGGGGAGAATGAGATTACGTTAAAAATCAATTGGACTTTCAGTTCTTCTGCTACTATGTGCTTCGGATTTTCTCTGCATTCCTGACACATGAAACACGCTTGCATCTGTCCATTTATCAGTCACAAGTCACAACCCCACCCCACCCCATCCCGAGAAAAATGTTAATGCTCAGATGCGCAATTCACAGTAAAAGATCCCCCTTTTTCAGGCTATGGCTCTTCGGCGTGATCCTGCATATGCTTCTCTTCGATGCTTGCGGAGTCCATGCAAAATAATTAACCAAACAACACCTGCTGCTTGTTCAGAGTTCTTGGCGCATGCTGTGGCGACATTCTAGCAGTGTTGTGGCAGTTGCCGGCAAATGTGTAGCGGGAGTTCACCTGTTAAATGGCAGATTGTTCTGAAAGGTACCAGGAGCAAACACCGGGAAGGACTCAGCTGTTCGCCCCCTCTCGTGCTGGTGGGCATTGAGCTCCCTCCTGTCATCTGGTCGCGCTCTTGTATTTGCTTCATTCCTTCCAGATTCAGCAGCAGCAGCTGCTGCACCCAGAAGGGGTCCGCCGAAGAAGATCGACTGTCCAGAATATGTCAATCTCTCAGACGGCTGTCCAGATGGCAATGTTGATGATGGGGCAGCCATGGGCGCAAGATTTCTTCCACGGTTACCTGGCTCACCCCCTGGGTTTGCCAAGAAATGCTGTGCTCTGGCTGTTTGATCAGCGCCACCGGCGGCTGCCCTTGCGGGTACGGGTGCAGCCGACACATACCGACCAGCTTCTTGATCCCAAACAACCGAGGCTCTTCGATTCTCCCGAACATAAGAGGTGGCTGACTGAAACGCTGGGTTGGTCATCTGTGTGGTTGGAACAGGTGGCCTCGGTATCACTATCGCTGGCCTCTCAGGTGGTGGAGGTGGACGAGGCGGCACAATACTCTGATTGTGATGAGTGAGCTTGTGGATGTGGACAGGGCTGCTTATGCTGCTAGTACTCTGCGTGCCTGTCTCATAGTCATCTTGGCTCGCAAGACTCTGAGCATATGAGTTCTGAAGAGAAGATAGTTTTGTATCACCCGTTTGTTCTTTCCCCATGCTGTAATCAACACTCGTGCTGGTCCTGACACTGGCATTGCCGCTGGAGCTTAGGTCAACATCATGACCCCGGCGAGCATCTACCGGTCGGAGGATAGAGGATGATGCCCGAGCTTTCGCTGCAGCTTTCATTGCCTCACTGCTATCTAATTTCGCGAGCTTCCAGGCACTGATTTTGACTTGCTTCTTGGCTTTGTTAGCTCTTTCAGCATTTCCGACAGCATCAGGGTCGACAGTAGATGGTACCATGCCAGGATCCAAATGTGGGATCACTTCATCCTGGTTCAAAGTTGGCAGTGCAAACAAAAGAATTAGAAAGAGTGCCTCCAAAAATATATTACATGTATTTGCATCATGCAGTTTTCACTGGACATTTATAATACGCGATTGTTTATAAGGCTCTAAATTCTCAAAGTGGTCAGCAGAACATTCAAAGCTACCTGATCAACAAATATCCTTGGAGGTGTGCACCATGCGCCCTTGTAGTGAAGACCAAGTGAACTTGTACCACTGAATCCAGTAGTTGCCGAATTAGTTGGGGAATAGATAATGTTCATCCCCTCCTCTTCTTCTTCCTCTTGAGGTGCTTCACTCATAGCTCTCATTGCAACAACATACTCATACGTTGTGATCCCCTGATGCCAAGCAAATAATAACAACGTATAGTAAAACAATCAAGCAACATGAGCTTTGCATGCGTATTAGTACACTTGACAGGAATTGTGAAACATACCTTTCTGATCAATATCATGTGGAAGAAGAAAAGTTCTCCTAAAGGTATGCAAGCAACTAGAGAAAGAAGAGTAAAAATGGTCTGCACATATGAAATTTGCATTCAGTCAGTAAAGTCTTACACTCTTACTCCTGGGGAAAAAAATGAAAACACAAAAGAACAACAATATAATTAATGGCGTATATTCAGAGAGCAATACAATTTTGGGTGTCTAACCATGGCCTGTGATATTTAGTAGTTACAAGTTACATTGATAAAGTATAAGAGAAATTTTCTACAACTTACTACAATTGTTGCGAAGATAGGACGAGTTAAACCCTTCCCAAACTTGTCATGGATAATTCCTTCTGCATTCTTGTTGACAAAGCATATAACAAGAACAGCAATGCCGACTCCAAATTCAATAGCAAGCTGACATACAGAAGATTATAAATAGATCTACTTTAAAAGGCAGTTGACAATGATGGAATAAGTGGTGTAAATGAATCTGGAATATGATGGAGATTAGGGCCACTTTACAGACCCAGAGAAGGCTGGTAGTCATCAGAGTAATAAATGTGAAATAGTTTTTGCGCCCAACACAGTTATTTAGCCACTGCAGTAGAATGGTAAATGCAACAATCAGATGTGAAAAAAATAATATTTAAGGCAAATACAGTTTTTATGTAAGAAATACCCGACAGTGGTGATCAAATCCATCCACACACTTGTCACAACTTCTGCAATGTTTACTGAGCTTGTGAACCTGAAAATTTTATCTTTGTAAATTAGCAAGTTGTGAAAACAAATTTTTCCCACTTTTTACCGAAGTTGTTGCAGCATCTAATATAGCTAGGACATATTGACTAAAATAGAGACAGAAGAATGTTGACTTGCCACATAGAGAGCGTACCTCAGCATTACATAATGTGCAAAATAACGCATCCTCTCCATTAACTTGATGCTCTGAGTCATCAAACTTCCTGCAGTCCTCTTTAACAAACAAGGCACAAATAAGCCCTCCAAGTAAGAAACACCTTGAACTGCTTTTTGGTGGTTGTGAACAAATATTTATAATTGTATCTCCAGCAGCTAAATCTCCATGATTAGAACGCCCATCTAAAGAGCTCCTATAAGTAGATGTTGGGGAGTTTGCCCCATTAGCCATATCATGTTTTGCTGGCAGATTTGTGCCCTGCAAGCCAGCATTACTTTCTGGGGCATTGGTGAAGCCACCCTCAAACTTTGACATGATACCACGATCTGCAGGGTTTATACTAGTGCACCGGATGTAAAGAATGAAAACAACAAATGCCTGAAAAAAGGTGCCACAAGGAGAAATGGTAAACGTGCATATCAAATAAATGTCACTGAATGATCATAAATTAATACGATGCAGGTGCTGCTTCGCAGGCTTACCACGGGAGTATAGATACCAATTGCGACATACTCAAGGACTTGCTTTCCAAGAAATGGTGCAAAGAAGATATAAAATCCAATCACCAGAAGGAAGAAAACTGTAATTGCAATGATCTGTTTTTTTTAAAAAAAGATTAATAACTTGGCCATTTAAATGTTAGAAAACATACAATAACTAACAACTTCGAGACAAGTTTGGGATTTCAACAGCATAGGGTGAAAAAGGGGGGGGGGGGGCAAAACCAGAACTTTTGCAGGGGGGAAGATAGCTACATATGACTACTACATATGACTATTGACAACATAACTGTAAATTGCACCAAACAATTTGACATAAATGAATTACTTTCTCACATGGTGGTAGTATCTTTGGAGCCTATTACAGGAATAGAATAACTGTTGGGAAGTTTTATCCTTTTTTAGCACACTTGCACACACTTTTTTTATTTAATTTTATAGGAATGTTATTTTGAAAATTACAAAGTTCTATAAATTTGTTAGGCTATAAGCGCTATTATAAAAAAGGCAATTTAAGAAAGATTCCATGGTCACTAGGGAAAAAATTGGAACTAGGTTGTCAAACAAACCAATGACATGACAAAGCCATCCCATGAGGCAACCATTTCAGTAGACATCAAGTCAAGAAGGGCATATCCTCTCCACTAGACCATCACTCCATCCATTTAGAAAAAAAAAAAAAAAAACTAGGATCATGCGAAGGACTAAGGAGGAAACTCCCTGGTCAAAAAGATTCCACTTCATGATTAGAAAGGCACTCCAGACAATGCCTTGTAGATGCAAGAATCAGGAACACATATAGCCTGCCTGTCTGAGACGATTCACCCAAATCTCCTTTTCATTTTTGTACATAAATTTCACCGCAAACTTAAGCAGAGACACAACAGAATCGCATTTTACCAAAGATTAGGAACAAGAATTACCAGCGCCATTCTTGCGCGTATTGCACCCAAGAGATTAAACTTTATAACACTGCATTAGGCGTTCGAAATACAAGGAGACACAAAACCCCCCCATCATCAACTGATCTCTCCCAACTGATCTAGGGAAAAGGACCAAACTTTCTGTTGGTCCTCATCGAAGACTCCGTGAGGAATTATTCGGGTAAAAGGTAAAGTTTCTCGTAAACGGTAGACATGCACCCCGACAGCCCCGAAGGAAGACAACAGAGAAGGAAAGAGAAAGAGGAAGGAGCCATGGAAGTTGCACCTGGAAGGTGTGTGCTGGGAGTTGCCATCCATGCTTCCTCACCATGGCCTTCTCCCTTGCCTCCTCTACCCCCTCTCTCTCCACAGTAGCAGCAGTAGCACCAAAAGGAGAGGCCTTTCCCCTGCTTCTTCGAGTCATTGACGGGGCAGTTCAGGCTGTTCAAGACCTGATGAGAAACAGAACAAGGCTAGAGATTTTATTATTTTTAAAAAAGAAACTCTCTCTCTCTCTCTCTCTCCTCCTTCCTTTCCTCCTTATTTTCTGGTGATTATTTTTTTACCAGATGTGGTTTCCACTTCTTTTTTGGTGCTGGTGACTTGAGGATGCATCAACCAAAGGCTGGGTTGGCATGGAGGCTTTAGGAATCTAATGGTGTTGGAATTTCTTGAGAGCTCGCAACGCCTGCAGAGTAAAGAAGGGAGAGCGTCAGATTGGCTTGAATTGAAGGTGTGCAGGACAGAGCATGCTGCTAAATGGGCGAGCCTGGAGTCCTGGACTAGCGTTTTTTACCTCACGATCCATCTCAGGTCTCTGCGTTTTTTACCTCACGATCCTTCCTCCTCCTCACCGGTACACGGTTGAATTCTCCGCCGTATAAGAAGGCCCGTATACTGAACTCCAGAGGAACAAGTCCGTATACGACATATGATGCCATAAATGAAAAAAGAAATTGTCTTTAAAAAAGGAAATGTAGAATCAATAGGTCGTAAATTCTAAAATTTGGTGCTTCTCTTTCCTTTCGGACTGTCTTGGCGAGAACGGGCTTTCTGTCAGTGTAAAACCCTCAGATAGAATAAACATAAGAATAAAATAATTATTATAGATATTAGATTTCTTTTGTATAACACTATTTCCCATGAACTCTGCCCTGTTTGATTAGATTCAAAAATCTAAGATAGCTTATAATCTGAAAAGGAGAGACTTTCGAAAAGTGTGAAAATGCTGAAAAATATATTTTTAAAAAAATTAAGATATTTAAGAAGAACCACTAAATACTCCGAATAGATAACTACAAAATGTTACTTCGTAAAGATTGTCTAAAAATTTTAAATTTTCAGCAATAGCTTTCAATTTAATTTAAAGTGAATTAAATATGGCCTTTATCCATCCTTTGATATATTTTTTTCACGTTTTACAATAAATTCTACAAGTTTTAATCCTCTGGCAAGTTCTCTATTCATGAAATGTCAAATAAAACGGTGTTTAGCATCTGTTGCAGGAGATGCTCTACCAATGGATCTCATTTGTGAATGGATCAATTTTGTAGAATTGTCCAGAAGGGAAATTGTTTACTTTATCATCATTATTATTTTACTGATGCGCGTCCAACTCCGAATAGCTTAATTATAGCCGTCTCTGGTTTCCCACAGATCATTAATTTCGGCTTATCTAATTATGTGGTCGTTTCTCTGAGCCGTGCATTTTGTTTTCTTCCCATTCTTTTATAGTTTATGCGGTTTATTAGACTCATCTAACTATTTATTATCTTTGTTTAAATAAAAAAGGTTTTTGAATTTGTTCTTCTATTTCAAAAGACTTGTAGAAAACTCTATAACACAATTCAAATAAAATGGTTTTGATTTTTAAGGCTACTTAAAAATCTTTCAAAGTTAGAAGAACTAGATAAATAGATAAGTTGGATAATTTAAATCGGAAAGAAAGGACAATCACATAAACCGAGAAGAACTGGCCCTTAAACTATTCCTTAAATATTTTGAAGTATTTCTTCCACCTCTTCAAATCCAGTCAACCGTTCTAGGTTTTAGAAGTTGTACAACCCAAACATTTTAGTTATTTCAGCGAGTCATATCGTCCAAACAAAAGTCAAAAAAGTTGCAAAGCTAAGAAAAAATGGTTACTCAAAACTTACAATATCTAGCAAAATCTTTCATCATCCACCGTAAAGGACTCCGCCAAGGGGACTCGTTGTCCCCATTCCTATTCAACCTCGCAATTGAGCCCTTACAACGCCTTCTACACATCGCCACCGAGGACGAGGAGGGGGTACTCTCACCGCTTCGAGGCATCCCGGCCAACCTGTGTATCTCGCTGTATGCCGACGATGCTACAATCTTTGTGGCGCCGATCAAGGAAGAGATCTCGGCGCTGGCCCAAATCCTGCAGAGATTCGACGCAATCTCTGGCCTCCGCACCAACCTTGAAAAAAGTCAGATCGTGCCCATCAAGTGCGAGGGACTTGACCTCGACGACATTCTCTCCACTCTGCTCGCGCGTCGAACGTCCTTCCCCATCACATACCTCGGCCTCCCACTCGCCATCAAGAAGCTGAAGCACGTCCACTTCCAACAGTTAATCGACAAGATCGCTGGCCGTCTGGCCGGCTGGCGAGGGAAAATGATGTCAAAAGGGGGTAGAGTCACCCTGCTTAAGTCGGTTCTCTCAGCCCTACCGTCCTACACCCTTTCAGTGATCACCCCGCCTACCTCGGTCTTTCAGAAAATTGACAAACTCCGTTGCGCCTGGCTTTGGCGCGGAAATGACAGTGTTGCGGCGGGTGGGTGTCGTGTCAGTTGGAAACTCGTTTGTTCCCCAACTGCGCTTGGGGAGCTCGGGGTGCTCGACCTGAAAATTTTCACCCGCGCCCTCCAACTACGCTAGTTTTGGTTGGCCAAATCCGACTCCCCTAGATCGTGCCTCGCCTCGCTAGACAGGGTGGGCCCTACTGATGCGGCACTCTTCAGAGCGGGCTCAGAGCTGGTTCTTGGGAATGGCGACACCTTCCTCTTCTGGACCGACGCTTGGCTCCTTGGGCAATCTCCGAAGAAGGTGGCCCCAGGACTTTTTGCTGCCTCCACACGAAAAAACCGCACAATCGCCGAGGCCCTGCACAATAACAACTGGCTGTTGGACTTATGACGGAATTTCGCCCCCAACCTTGCTGTGGAGCTAGTCTCCCTTTGGCAAAAGATCAGCCGTACTACGCTCCGTTCAGACCACCAAGATTGAGTCGTTTGGCGTTTCTCCGCAGACGGGATCTTCTCTATCCGCTCAGCGTACAACATGCAATTCGTTGAAAGGACATCTACGACGGCGCTTGCGCTAATTTGGAAGCAATGGGCGCCCTCCAAGAGCAAGTTCTTTGCTTGTACGCTGTTCTTAAAGAGGGTCATGACCGCTAACGACAAATAACTACTTCTACGCCCTTTGTGTCCGACGCCTAGAGACCCCGAAACACCTCTTCCTAGAGTGCCCCTTCTCCTCCCACATTTGGGGCCTCTTGGCTTCCAGATTCAACGCCCCACGCCTACTCCGCTCTACATGGACCCACTCTGATGATCTCAGCGCCTGGTGGGCCGAGGATATCCTGCAACCCAACCTTGCCCCGGGTCTAGGATCCGTCGTGCTAGCAACCTTGTGGCATCTTTGGCTCGAAAGGAACAATCACATTTTCAACTCGAAGGAGCTGCCATCGACGACCTTCTTTGATTTGCTCTTGGAGGTCCCGCGCCTTTGGGAGGCAGCAGGCGCCCGTTTTGTAATAAATTAACTCACTTGTAGCGTGCGTTCAGGGGAAATGCGCATAAACCTCCCCCTAAATTTTGTCCGTGTAACTTTCCTATTGAATTAATGCAAGGCAGTTCTCCTGCCTTTTTTCTCAAAAAAAAAAAGAAAAAGAGGAGAAAACTGTATCCGTAGCATTATAAAAATTGATGTTTCGCAATGCAGAAACTTTATAATAGCATGGTTCCAATTCATCCTCAGAGAAAGAACTCTAATTATTTGAAGCTCTCGAATCCTAGTCTTTCAAATGACTGCATCATCCGTTTTGTAGAGAATATCTCAAATCTTTTTTCAAAACGGATCGAGTACTCAGCAGAAGTACTCAACTCACGTACAAAAATTCATATCGCATCAAGCACAACAGAGTACTCAACTCAACGTGCCAATGTCTTGTTTATCCAGTACTGGATTCACTGTGGAACGGAGATATGATAGTGCATACATACACACAAGTTAATGTCGCCGTGTATATAGACGTGCGGTACAGACAGTGAGATAGAAGGGAGAGCCGTACAATTATCTCAGAGCCTCAACCCTCAACCATACATATATACTGCTGTACCACAACTACCAGCTGCAAACTGAGCTCATGTAGATTTGGGTACAAGTAAACGGGTGGGCTCAGCTAATCAACCAATTGATATATGCTTATGGGGTTATGTATAATAGTGTTGCTTGACCTGAAAGTACGCATCGAACGATGCTGGAACGGAATGGATCATCGATCTCAGGTAAACAATCCGATCCTTTCATGGAGTACTGGGCGATTGGGGGTATAAAGAAATGGCAAAAGCATTGATGTATATGTGTAGGGTAGGAAGGAGTGTTAGAAAAATATAGAGCATGATCATGATCATCTCCTTTGCCGAGCAGAAAGGAGCAGAGGAGCACGTATACATGTCATAAGTTTATGGATTATTATTTGAATGATTGAGTTGAGTTTAGTCACACGTTAGATATTGGTGAGTGATGATGATGTTCCACGTTAGATATTGCTCCTTTGACTTTGGATCAGATTCACAAATTGTCATGCTTATTTCTTGATATTCCCATGTGTGGAGGAGGCAGAAAGATGGGATTGTCCTGGATGCCAATATGCCATATGCCACCACACCATGAAACTCTTCGGTCATCTCAACAGAGGAAATGAGGCCCTCCATCTATGTTCTACCTTGATGGTGAATGCCAGTCGGTTTTTTGTTTTAGGGCTCATTTGAAAGAAATGGGAAATAAACCCCAGGGAAATTAGCCCCTTGGGGCTTTTTTGCCACTTAGCATCCTGGGTATCCATTCCCTTTCTCTCTCTCTCTCTTCTTCAATCCACTCTCCGATCTCTCTCCTCTGACCCGAGTTGCCGCCACCGCTCCGCCGCCTCCTCCTCCGTGGAGCGCCGGGCCACCCTCCTCCCTGGAGCGCCGGGCTGTCGCCGCTTCCTCCGATTAGAGCACCGGGAAGCCGCCACCTCCTCCTCCGAGGAACATGCGCCGTCAGCGCAGCCGCCTCCTTCTCCGAGGAGGAGCGCCGGGCCGCCGCCACCGCGTCCTCCTCCGAGGAGCGCGCCCTATCGTCGTCGCCACCACCTCTGAGGAGTGCATCGTTGCCGCCGTCGCCTTCTTCCTCCGAGGTGTGCCCAGCCGCTTTCTTTTTTTTTCTTTTCTGCGAGAGCCGAGGCGGGAAAAAAAATTTGCGAGGGAGGAGATGATGATTTCATCCCCCGGGATTTCGCAGGGTTGGGGTGGGATTTTCCTATTCCTCAGGTCTCCCAAATGCATCCCAAAATTTCCCTGGAGAAGTAACCCGCGTGGGACTTGTCCCCGGGTTTAGACGGGGATCCCGGCCGATCCCTGTGTTTCCAAATGAGCCCTTACTGTTATTTAGCAAACCGGGGAAAATGGATGGAATAGTACTGGAGGTTCAATTTGCACAACAATTTTGTAGGTTTTAGTATCGGTTGATGTGCATATCAGCATATCAACAGCACGACAACATTATGACATCAACAGATGGATCACATGAAACTCACAAGAATTTACAGTTGCATCAAGAGTTTGAGCTGATTCGACAATGAGAAAAGGGAGCCCATACAGCACGGTGCTCCGTCCAGAAGGATTTGGACGGATGAGCTAAAAGACAAAATATGTGACATCTTTATGAACCAACCTAAACCAAACTGAACCTACATGAACCAACCCGAACCAAGCTGAACCAAACTGAGCTTACATGAACCAACTTGAACCAATCTGAACCAAGCTGAACCTATATGAACCAACCTGAACCTATATGAACCAACCTGAACCAAACCGAATTTCTTATGAAACTATCAACCTTTTTACCAGAAAAATTCTGAACCAACATGAATTTTCTATGAAAATATCTGAACCAATCTGAATTTGCCCTGAACCTAGCTGTTTTTTACCGGAAACAACCTGAACTAACATGGTTTCCTATAAAACTAGCTGAAACATCATGAAGTTTTCTGCTTTTTTTACGAGAAAAATCCTGAAGTAACAAGAAATTTCTATGGAACTATATGAACCAACCTGAGTTTCATATGAACCTACCTATTTTTTCACCTAAAACAATATGAACCAACATGAACCTATCTGAATTTCTAATGAAACTAGCTGAAACAACCTGAACCAACCTGAACCTACATGACCAACCTGAACCCAGCTGAACCTCACGAACCAACCTGAACCAAACTGAACCTACATGAACCAACCTGAACCAATCTGAACCAAGCTGAACCTATATGAACCAACCTGAACCTATATGAACCAACCTGAACCAAACCGAATTTCCTATGAAACTATCAACATTTTTACCAGAAAAATTCTGAACCAACATGAGAAATGGCAAAAGCATTGATGTATATGTGTAGGGTAGGAAGGAGTGTTAGAAAAATATAGAGCATGAATGCATGATCATGATCATCTCCGAGCAGAAAGGAGTAGACAACTTTGGTTGTTGATACTTGATATATAGTGGTGACTGATGCATATGATATGTTGGATGGTTTGTCTTAGCCTTCATGCAGTCGTACATGCTCGCAACCAAACAATAGCCAAGCCAGGCTCGCAATGCAGGGCAACCAACATAATTGCTTGTACGAACTGAATGTCAACTAAGCGTATAGCGTAGTGCTGTACACGGTGGCAAATCGATGGGCCTGTTTTGCTGGGCTTCATTGGCAATTGACCACGAGATGGATAAAGGCCCAACTAATTCACGGGCAGTGGAACTGTGAAACGTGATGTTCCTGCCTTTAGGATATGCGCCGATGAAGATCACGAACGACACAAAGAGACATGATATTTGGTAACGCAGTTCGGCTTTCGCCTACATCTGCGGGGCTTTGATTATGGGCGCTCCTCCCAGACCATAATACCGCAGCACACCCGCTAACCAGATCACGGCCACATGCAGGCCGCTGACCTCCTTTTGCCTATGCTACTATTATGAAGTCGTTGTCTTGATTACACCAGGGCTGCCTCTCTTTATATAGTGGAGGCCTGAATAGAGTCCGAGTCTAACACTAACCAACCCTGCCTATTACAACACAGAGTCCTTGTAACCTACTCGTACACATATTCGACACAATACCTAACACTACCAAGTACCAATTTGTGCTCGTTAAGAGTCATAACTAAGCTCTCTTCAAAAATACCTCTCTACTTATCAAAATAAATAAAGGAAAAAGTCCTCTCAACCATAAAATGACCGGATAAAAAACTAAGGAAACGAGGTCCTACGTATTCTAGATGTGAATGCCATTGTGTTTTTCTTTGGGATATCTATTTCCTTTATTGTTATTGACGTAACCAAAGAGAATGGACTATTGGAGATCAGGTTGCATAACGATTTTTTTTGCAGGTTATGTGCATATAAATCGCATGGTGAAATTAAGGCATCATTGACAGATGGATCACATATGATCTCACAATACAGTTGCATAGAGGCGTTTGAACTGACTCAAAAATAACGAAATATATGTAGGCAAAACTGGAGCACCACTTGTTTCAGTTTGTGCCAGTAGCTGCATTGGCAATCCACTTGTTCATCACTTGCACATTGCGTGAATTAAGGCGATAGTATAGAGACCAAGGGCACAATGGACACCAAATTGGCTCCAAATGTATAGACAAGGCAAAGAGTCATAGAGGTCAGCTGAGCTGAGCTTTTTGAAGAAGTATTTTTGCTTATGCTTTCCTATACCTCATTATCTCCACCCCTAAATAGTCGATGACGTCTTGCAATGCAACATGGGGCTTCCCAACCTTCACTCGGATGGCAGAGATCTGAGGGAACTTGAGCAGCGTGGAATTCGCAATCGACTGAGCCACTGACTCCAGAAGATTATGCGGGGTGCCTTCAACTATACCCTTGGCTATCCTGTGGAGGAAAACCAAAACAATAGACCATGAACAAATCTTCAGACTTGTAAATTACATCGTACTAAAGCAGGCAAAAGAGAATGCCTGTTCAAAAAGTCAAATGCAGTGGATATCAACACATCCATCCATTCAGAACCTGTATACTATATCAAGAAGTTGAATATCATCACAGTACTAGCGATTATATGCAAAGACCAATATCTGACTCAATTCATGACAATCCTATATGCAACTAGCCAACTACACAGCCTACACTACACCATACAAATCCATAATCCATTGCAAATCCTTCACTTAAATATGGAAATTCATGTGCTGGCAAAATTCAGGTCGGAAATATCAGGTCCCATTTTGTACTAACTACCGACTAAGAATAATTTGAAATGCATAACAGCAGAAAATACTGGAGGCAAAGCAGCATGATAGAGTGAGTTCTAAAGGTTGATGAGATGGCCTGATGAGCCAATGAGGCTCAAGAATCAATCAATCGATTATATATAGGGGTATTGATTTCCTGATTGGAACATGGATGCATGATTTGATTGAAGTGTAGGAAAGTGTTTGACCTGTAGACGTCGGAGCAGCTGACGGTGTCGGAGATATTGTCGGTCCCCCCAGACACGGTTAAATCCATCCAGGCATCGACGTCAATGAGGAACTTCTGGCCAAGTGTCTTCTCCTCGTGCTTGACCCCATGGAACTGCATCCCCCGCAGGATGAGCTTGTAGCACTTGTCCATCAGCCCCTCCTCCCCCGCATTGGCTGACCATATGCATTGACCCTCCTCCTCCTTCACTTTAGTCAGAACTTTAGCTGGAGCAGCCACGGTAACTGGAGCAGGCAGCGCAGCTTGGGAGAGTGTTGAGACTGGCACGGGCACGGGCACGGGCTTGTCGAGAGCAGTCTTGGTCTTGGGTGTTGGCTGCACCACATGGATATGGAGGAAGCAGCAGCCATCATAGATGCACCGGCCGTGCAAAGCATCTCTAGCTCGCACTGCCTCAGACTTCGATCGGAGCTGCACTGTTGCTTCCACATGGTCGTTTTTTCGAATTAGGGACAGCTTCTTCACGCCATACTCACCAAGGACCTGCCGGAGCAAATCATCTGTCACTGGATAGAGTACATGGCTCACGTTGATGTGAAGAACGCCTGGCTGATCGAGCTGGAGATCCATCAAGCAACACCCGTCATATATGCAGCGGCCATTAAGGGCGTCTCGAGCTCGCGCCACGTCCTGCCTCGACCGGAACCGAACGAGCGCCTCCACCTCCGCACGGTCCGTCGTCTCAAGCCCGAAGACCTGCTCGGCGCCATACGCATCGAATACACGATGTAGCGCCTCCTCGGTCACCGGGTAGAGCATGTGCCTGACGGTGACACGGAGGACGCGTCCGGCATTCGCCCCTCTGCGTCCTGGCATTTCGTCGAACACCTGGTGCGCGCCGGCCAGCTGTCTCGCTGCCGCGTCAACCTTCGCCGGCACGAGCGTGGAGGAAGATGCGGGCGACCTCGGAGCAAGCGTCGGCGCGGGAGCAACCTTCTTGACGTTGAGCGGCCTCGACGTCCAGATCATAGAGCTGGTGTTGCCGCGTCTGGACATAGTGGACGCGGCGGCGGCGGTGGCGGCGCCATGATCCTGGCAGAATTGGATGGATGGGGACGAGGGACGAGGGACGAGGAGGGTGCGAATTGCCAAGGGGCCAGAGGCCCAGAGCCAGACGGCCTAAACTTCACTAACTAAGCCCGGCCCAGGCCCACGCCAATCGGGTGTTCCGTTGATCCAGCATTTTAAAATTGGGGAAAAAATAGACGATTTATTTGCTTATTTGCTCTTTTTGCCTGATTTAGAAATTTAATTTTAAATTTGAATTTGGAGCAGTTACGAATTCAGGACACTGGTCCCGCTCCAAACCGGTTTCAGATTTCCTATGGGATTTTGAAGGTGATTTCCTTTGGGATTTGAAACACCGGTTCCTACCATCCTGTGCTCCTTCGGTTAGCAATCCTTTGGAATGTTCCAAATCATGTGTATGCCTACATGGCGATTGGCAGGAGCGTTCAGAATCCTTTGTAGATGGGTCGATTTGCTCATTTCAAATATTCCAATGAAGACTACTCTCACAGTCTCACTCAAAATATTCCAAATCATGTGTATGGCAAGACTGCCAAAGTCTTTTTGTTCAGATGGGACAGGAAAGAGAGACGCGAAAGGGGTTACAATGGGAGAGGAGACCAACCCCTGGTCAAGAAACAACAAGCAGTGGTCACTTCCAAATCATGTTGCATCCCCTACCTTCATCAATGCTCTGGCTTCGGCGAGGCGGAGATTCAGTCGGTGATCATAGGCGACAGGTCAGGAGTCAGTGAGCAGAACTTCAGTGGAGAACCATTTCAAATCTGCCACATCTCTGTGTCGGTGCTGGTTTTTGGTCGATCGACGAAGGGGCGGTGGTGGATCGACAACAGTGATAGTCAAGTGGTGCGCGTTTACCGGTGTACAGGCTTAGCAATAATCAACACGAAGGGGCGGTGGTGGATCGACAACGGTGTACAGTCAAGTGGTGGATCGACGAAGTGTGCTATTTGTTTTTAGTCAATCAACACCTCACCGTGTGAGCACAGCCGAAGATATTGGAAAGTTTCACCGCAGGCTCCAGTTGGTGCGGCGACAACATCGTTCGGCTTCGTATTCGCGGAGCATAGCGACAGAGTTAAGGCGCTTTCCTCCATGTGATTGCATTCTAGTTCTTTCCTATGCCAGTGACCTCGACGAGATGACAATCGGTTTCGGCGTTGCTCCTTTGACGTTGGATCAGATTTACAAATTGTCATGCTTATTTCTTGATATTCCCATGTGTGGAGGAGGCAGAAAGATGGGATTGTCCTGGATGCCAATATGCCATATGCCACCACACCATGAAACTCT
This sequence comes from Raddia distichophylla, assembly GCA_005191435.1. Lineage (NCBI taxonomy): Eukaryota > Viridiplantae > Streptophyta > Magnoliopsida > Poales > Poaceae > Raddia > Raddia distichophylla. The sequence goes on from SPJY01031878.1 coordinate 1,856,391, forward strand.
TCGGTCATCTCAACAGAGCAAATGAGGCCCTCCATTTATGTTCTACCTTGATGGTGAATGCCAGTCTGTTTTTTCTTTTACTGTTATTGAGCTAACCGGGGAAAATGGATGGAATAGTACTGTAGGTTCAGTTTGCACAACAATTTTGTAGGTTTTAGTATCGGTTGATGTGCATATCAGCATATCAACAGCACGACAACATTATGACATCAACAGATGGATCACATGAAACTCACAAGAATTTACAGCTGCATCAAGAGTTTGAGCTGACTCGACAATGAGAAAATATATCCACAGCGGAGCACCACACTTATTTCAGTTTGTGACAAACAATAGTCGCACCGGTGAATCCTCTTGCCCATCGCGTGCACATTATTACGAACACAGTATAGATGCCAAGAGCAAAATCAACACAAATTTGGCTCCGAATGTATAGGAAGGCATAGAATTCACTTGAGTTGAGCAAAGTATTTTGCTCATGTTTTCCTGTACCTCATTATCTCCACTCCCAAGTAGTCGATGACGCCTTGCACCGCAACATGGGGCTTCCCAACCTTCACTCGAACCGCGGTGATCTGAGGGAACTTGAGCAGCGTGGAGCTCGCAATCGACTGAGCCACTGACTCCAAAAGATTATGCGGGGTGCCTTCAACTATACCCTTGGCTATCCTGTGGAGGAAAGTCAAAACAACAGATCAGAAACACATGTTCAAACTTGTACTTACATTATATCCCTCAAATGTAGGCGAAAGGAATGCACAATAAAATGCAGTAGATTTGAACACATCCATCCATTCAGAAGTTGCATAACATGTCAAGAAGTTGAACATCCTCACACTCGCAATAATACTTTTACTTTTTACTTTTTTGCTTTTATCATATCACACATTCACACCGCTAGGAAAACTACATGAAAATGCCAATATCCGACTCACTCAATCCATAACAATGCAGTCCGAAACTATACCACACCACACTATCGATAATCCACTGCGAATGGCACAAAACTAAGAAAAAAAAGAGAATAACTCAGGGATTGATCATTGATGCATAGCACTATTACTATATCAGCAGCAATTATGGAGGCAAAGCAGCAGCAGCAGACCTAAATGTTACAGCCATAGGATAGAGCAAGCTCCTAATCAATCATACATGAACTATATATGGCGGGAAATCAATTGGCTGATTGGAACAGGGATATATGATTCGGTTGGAGCCTGGAGGAGCATTGGGACCTGTAGATGTCGGAGTAGCTGACGGTGTCGGAGATGCTGTCAGTCTCCCCGGCGGCGGCGAGATCCGTCCAGGCGTCGACGTCGACGAGGAACTTCTGGCCGAGCGTCTTCTCCTCGTGCTTGACCCCGTGGAACCCGTGGAACTGCAGCCCCCGCAGGATGAGCTTGTCGCCCTTGCCCCCCGCCGGCTCCTCCTCTCCCGCCATGGCTGGCCGCAGGGGAACGGGAACCCCTCGCGCTCGGCAGCTCAGCCGCCGCCTCCTCCCTTGTAGTGGCCGACGAGAGGAGAGGAGCTTGGCCGAGGCGGAGCCGTGGTCGTTGGTGGAAGAGTGGGAGTGGTGAGCGGTCGGAGTCCACGAGATTCGCGTGGTTATGGGCCTCTTAAAATATAGGTGGTGGTTGGACTTCGAGACAAGGCCATTGGGCCGCTGCACCGTCGCTTGCTGGACTTCGGTCCTGTTTGTTTGAACTGCAACTTCTCTAAAAATTGCTTATGTGAAAAGCCATAAAAAAAACTAGGAATTAAATACTGTTCTGACTTTAATTTAATTCGAAATTAAAAATAATTTTCCGTTTCATAAAATTAAAAAAATAGCCTCCCGGCGCCCGATGATCAGGCGCTATATATTAATCGCCCGTTCAACGGGCGTTGCACAGTTATTAACGCCGAACCAACGGGCGTTTAATAGCTCCAACGGCCCGGGGTACCGTTGAGGTAATAATCGCCCGTTCATCGGGCGTTTTATTCACTGTCGCATAAAAACCGCCCGTTCGTCGGGCGTTTAAAGTGGGGCGGGAATTGATTGCCCGGTGGACGGGCACTAAATCGCCCTTTTCCCTCGCGCGGCCGGCACTGCATCGCCACAGTGTTCATTTGCACCCAGCGAGCGCAGCGGCAGAGAAAGAGAGGAGAGGAGAGGAGAAAGAGGAGGAGGAGAGGAGAAAAAGAGAGGGAGGAGGAGGAGGAGGAGGAGAGGAGAAAGAGAAGGAGAAGAGGAGAAAAAAAGAAAAGGTAATTTTTAAACTCTTTCGTATTATTATTTCGTAATATTTGAAAACAAGGTAGGTTAGCAATATGCCACATGATAAATTGAATATTCCGTTTAGCGATTAGGTTCCGATAAAAATTAGCTATATTTTCTGTTATTTTTCTGTACATTTGATTTTGAGGTTTAAATTAGGATAATATTCCGATATGTTTTTTGTATGACATATGTAAATTAGTTTTAGGATTTATTATAGACTATGTGCGGTATATTATAGACTATATTTAGGGTTATAACTAGGGTTATAAGGTAGGGTAATACGTTGATTTAGTGCGTATATTTAATTTTTTACAGTTTACGGTTAGGGTTTATAAATTCCGAGAACATGTGTAGGTCTGTCGTTAGGGTAGTAGCAGGCTCGTTTTATATGAAGCATAATGCACGTAGGTTTAATGCATAGTACAAAGGATTAAAAGCGAAAAATGTTTAAGATGTTTTTGTGAGTACGGAAATAAAGAAAATTTATTAGTAGTTCATGGCTTTTTTTTACAGAGTGAATGGCAGACAGAAAATATTTTAATGTTTATTACGGACAAGGGGATATCAATTTTGGTCCAAACGGGGTAGACTTATCTTCATTCCAGTCAGTGATGTTGGGGATATCTAGACTCACGGAGAGAACGTTAGCAGGGCTTGAAAATTGGCTGTTAAGGACGTTCAAAATTAACTCCGAAGAATATGGTCTGGATATCAGCGCTGTTGCTAGCCGTTCAACGGAAATACTTTATTGGGAGTTGCTACCGATAAAGGCAACCCGAGGATAGAGGCGTTATGTCGAGATCGCCACTGAACGAGGACTGCCACTAGCACTTCTTGTTCAGGCGAAATGTAGGGAACAAAATGCAGAAACGTTGCATGAACCTGTCGAAGGAGCACATGTAGTGCAGGAAGAGGTGCAGGAAGATGGTGACGACACTGAGCATGTGAACACACGGAGGCACAAGAGATTGATGGAAACTTGATGAAGACGGCTTGGTGAAGATCCTCCTTCCGGCAACGAAGTCCCAAGGAGCACAAATCCGGGGAGCACTCACCTAACCAACATTCTCCTCACATGCACATGGAAACCCTAAGGCTAGGAACCATGGGAGAGAGCTCTCACACTTGGGGGATGGTGGCTAGGGTTGGAAATGACTCTCTCAAACCTCTCTCTCAACCAGGACAACTCTTATATAGCCCCCCACTTCGAAACCCTAGAGAGATAGATCTCAGATCCAAAAATATACCTTAGCCCGGACAACACCCCGGACAGTCCGGACGAAGGCAAGCGCACCCTGTAAGAAAAGAAACTCAAGATAGGAAGGGCAATACATGGGCCGGACAGTCCGGACAGGGAGGTCCGGACAGTTCGGCCGAAGGCAGGCGCCTCCTAGAACCAGCAAATCGCAAGCCCGAAAATTTACTACTTGGGCCGGACAGTCCGGTCTACAGGGCCGGACAGTCCGGTCTGAGGCATCATTTCTACTGCGCAATAGAAATTAACACTCAGCTAGGACAGTCCTACCCCAGGGTGACTTACCGGCAATTTTCGGCAGATCACATGGCTTGAGAGAGAAAGTTTGGCGCCAAAGAGAATATTTGGAGAGGTGGAAAAAATTAGGCGCTACGAAGTACGAACTTGAGGACAGGAAGCCTGGACCTGAAACCCTCAGAAGGACTTCGGAAACTTAGGTTTCTAAAGACTCAACTGTGCTCCTGGGACCCTGTATCCAGAAAGAGAATTCACACAAGCAACTAAGCTAAGCCAACAACTCACCCAAGAACTTAGAAGAAATATAAAAATAAAGTCCTTATCTTGAGCGAAGTCGACGCCAGGAAATCACCGCTTTGTAGGTCCATGAAAACTGTCGGTGTAATAAATACCGGGGTGCAAAGAGTCCTAAGAAGATCGAGCGGGCCCCACGCGTCAGGCGGGCGAGCAAGGCCCCAGCGCGTGGGCGAGCCCCTCAGGGCGCCGGGCGAGGGCCCCACACGTCAGGCGGGCGTTCAGACCCCAGCGTGTGGGCGAGCCCCACGGCGTATCGAGCGGGCCCCACGCGTCAGGCGGGCGAGCAAGGCCCCAGCGCGTGGGCGAGCCCCTCAGGGCGCCGGGCGAGGGCCCCACACGTCAGGCGGGCGTTCAGACCCCAGCGTGTGGGCGAGCCCCACGGCGTATCGAGACGAGGGCCCCACGCGCCAGGCGGGCGCATGGGCGAGCCCCCTCTGAAGACGAGACGAGGGCCCCACGCGCCAGGCGGGCGCATGGGCGAGCCCCCTCTAAAGACGAGGCGAGGGCCCCGCGCGTCGGGTGGGGCCCGTGTGGCAGGGAACATCCCGAAAGGAGTCTTCTGGTCGAAGGCTCCGCCTGCAGCGAAGGACGAGCGCATTTAATGCGATATCACGCGCGGATAGACAGCTGAAGATATGATTATCGCTACAGTGACCCCTGCCGGTCTGAGCAGCTGTCACTGTGGCGAAGAAGAATTGACCGGCAGAGAGAAGGTTTGCTTGAGGTCGCCGCCCGCGTCAGGAGGAGCAGACTGGGCCCCGCCCGCAGCCTCACTGGCGTGACTGTGCGGGTCAGAGGCCACTTGCGATGCACGCGAGGGCGGCGCCGTGCGGCATAGTACCAGCACGTTTTCGCCTCTACTGTCGTGTCGTGTCACTGTACCAAAGGCACTGTACTGCCTACCCCTCGGCCCTCTCCGCCGGTTCAAGGCTTGTATAAAAGGGGTGGAGAGAGAAAAAACCGAGAGGAGGAGGGTTCGCGTTGTACTTGCGTACGTGCGTCCGAAACTCTCTGTAAACACATTCCATTCAACCACAACCAAAGAGCTAAGGCTCAGCAGGAGTAGGACTATTACCCGTGAGGGGGTCCGAACCTGGGTAATCCCGGTGTGTTGCTCCTCGCTGCGTTCAGTGCTCAATCGAATCGAGCTCGGCCGAAAGGCTAGCAAGACAAGAAATCTGACCAGGGGTGTGATCCGCAGTGGTTGAGCGGTGAGCACGCCGTCAAAAACCAAGAGTTCCCATTTGAGAATTAAGTGCATCGATCTCCAAAATAAAATAATAAAGCCCATGGGAGCTTGATTCTTACATTGTTATTTTTTCAAATGATGTAATACTTTGTATTCATTATTGTGGGGTTTTGAATAGTTCTTATTAGAGTTTGTAAAATATTTTTTAGTAATTTTTTTAATTCTTTAAAACGTCTTCCGAGGGGTCACAACCTTTTCAGATTAAAGTTTTCAGCAATTTTCATCTCAAACAAAACAAGGCCTAAATGTAGTCTACTTACAAGAGAGACCCAAGTATGTTGTGTTAACATATGTAGACCATAATAAGTTTCTACATGAGAAAATCAGAACAAAATTTAATTTATTATAACCCGATCAGAACCATACTTATTCAAAATCATCTATATATGGTACAACAACCATGATCGGATACACCATCATCTAAGAATTGTTTGACAGCAAAAACATAAAAATATACAATAACAAATGAGTGCAACCTTCGTAAAATTTGTGTAAAAAGTTTAAAATGTAGCTCCAAAGGATCATGCAACCGGGGTGAGCATGAAAGCATAGCTGTTCGCTTGGCCAAGCACGATGATCATGCACGATATAGTAGCAAATAATATGGTATATGCCTTTATAATTAGTAGCAAAGCAAGGACACAATAGGCTAGTTTCACCCCTTTTATTGGTTAACCATCTGATTCAGTGAACCCCTGTGTCCTTACGTGAAGAAGGCTAGCGTACTCTCGAGAGTACGGATCAAGCTTTTGCAATTCAAGATTATTATCGACCGATTTGAACCATTGATCCTCTTCGTCTCGTTGAAACGTAACTTTCGAACAAGTTTCACATTTTTTAAATTTGCTTACTATTTTTTCATATATTCAAAAATGAGCATTCCAATTAGTCGTGCCGCGTCCAAAAAAGCTATTTTTTGAAAATATGAAACAAATAGTAAATAAATTCAAAAAAATATGAAACTTGGTCGAGATTTACATTCCGACGAGATGAAGAGAATCAACTTTTCAGATCGGTCGATAATAATCTCATATTGCAAAAACTTGTCAGGAGTATGGAGGGATCCGTACACTCGAGAGTATGATAGCCTTCCTCTGTATATATGTAACACAAGGGTTCACTGAACCAGATAATTGACCAATAAAAGGGGTGAAAAATCTGGTTGACTGTGTTTTTTCAAACCGCTAATAAATACTCATTTAACCACGGTTAACCTCGAAAACAACAAAAAACACTAGACCTTGGTTTCGAAAGACGTCGGCTCAGTTCGGTTTTTCGTTTACATAGCTAGTGCAAAATAGACATTCATGGGCAGCTGGCCCGGCTCCTAGGACCAGAACTAGCCTAAAAAATTCAGGATGAACTGGATTGGGCTCGATCCGAGATTCCAAGCCCGATACTAAAACTGGCCTGGGCTTGAACCTTTCTCTTGCAGAAGTTAACACGTGAAAAAAGGCCCGCCTGGGGCTTTTCGATGGGCTTTTTGGCCAGGCTCTAATAACTCAAGTTTACAGGCAAAAAAAAAAAAGTCGGCCCGAGCAGGATTTAGGCTTGACGGCGGAGAGCCGAGCTTTACAAGGCCTTGGTCATTAAAAATTGTAATCTAGAAAGGTTACAACTCTTTGAAAATAATTTTAAAAGTCTAAACATTATTAAAAAACATTTTGAACTATTTAAAACCTCACAAAAATAAATACAAAGCACTACATTATTCGATCTTATAAAGATAATAAAATTTAATTTAATTTAAGCTGCAAAGAACAATACCTAAAGCCCAACTTTTTTTTAGACTAGCAAACGTGCATGTGCAAAATACGTTGGAGTAATATATCGTAAACACAATGATACACTATTGTACTATGAATGATGCAATGCTGATATCAACAATTTGTAAAAAAAATTTGATAGTTAGAATACATGCATTTTTTCTATTTGTTTATGTCTATATAGATGAGAAGTTCGTATCTCTGGTGTATAGGTGGACGAGTTATATACCCCCGGTGTACAGATGCTATATATGTAACCCATCCAAGAAATTCATGTGGAAGAGAAAGCTGTCTATTGATTAGGTAAATAAGATACCACCGCAATTAGGAAAAATTAGAATTAGGAAGATTTATAATGGGAGAATAAAAATTGATCCCGTGTATATACAGGGCAAGAGTCCGTGATCTATACGTATGTCGAGTCAAAAGTCCGTGGTCTATACGTATCGAGTCAAGAGTCCGTGGTTTATACGTATCGAGTCAAGAGTCTGTGCTTTATACGTATCGAGTCAATAGTCTGTGATATCTACGTATCGAGTTGATAGCAAACTCCGCGGAAATTACGACTGTTGGATGATGGATGAAGGGAATAGACGGATATGATCTGTAGTTGGATCTAGGCCAACTGCTTAATTATAGAGTAGTTTAGATTTAGATTTAGATTTAGATTTAGACAAGGCAGTAGTGTTGAAGTGTGCTTGCGTAGATCTTGACTTGACTCGCACGATCGGATCGCACCTGCCGTGCCAGGTCAGCACCACGTTGGATTTCAATTTATCTACACATGCAGATGCAGCTCGGTAATAAGTAATAACTCGCTCCAGAATCCTGATCCAACCCGGGAAGAAGCCCATATTTGCAGACGCGTCCCTCCCACCGCCTGCCGTTTTCCAAATCGAACCCCACCCTATAAATAATAAATAACAATTAATAAAACAGCGCATCGGTTTCGCTCCGTGTAGCGTCAAGGCCCCCTCCCCTCGTCGTCTCTCCCTCTCTCTCTCTCTCCTCAGATCACGAGCCACCCAGAGCGATCGAATCCACCGCGAGCTCGATCCGATCGATCGCCGGAACCCACCCCCCCGCCGCGCCTGGTGGAGGGATCGGGGCGCGCCGCCGCCGAAGCAGCTCGGCCCAAGAAAAGCGCGGGATTTGGCTCCCCGCCGGCCGCCGCGCCCCGTGTCTTCCCCGCGACGGCCTCGCTCGCTCGCGCGCGCGGATCCTCGATGGAATCGGCCCTCGGCGGTTCGGATCACCACGGTGAGTGCGTTTCCCGCGGAAAATTTTGATTTTTTTTTTTTTGTGTGTGTGTGTGTGTTCTGCGGGAGTTTTGGATCCGGTAGCTTAGCTGGGCCCGTCCATGCTGGGGGTTTGCTGATCTTGGAGGATGTAAATGACGATGCAATATGTTTCTGCTGGGTCTGGGTGTATGCTGCCATGTCGTTGCGTTGCCTAGATCTTGCTGCTAGTGAGCTGATTCGTAGGATCTTGGCGCGAATTGTTTCCTGGTTGCGGGTAAATTCTTGCGGTATTATTGTTGCGATTGCCATATGATTCCATATTGATCATATTGCAATTGAATCCTTGACTTAGGCTGCTAGCTTCACCTGGCGTGGAGCGCTGGTTACAGCAGCCAACGCCTGCTGAAATTGCTCAGGCTTTTACCTTGTGCATTTGCCTTTTTTATTTAATTTTTATGTGACATGTTGGAATGATGGCAGGTGTGTAGGCTAGCCTTTTGTGGTTCGCGTGTATGTGTAGCAACAGGCACTTCATTGGTTGGGTACCATGCTGCTGTCGGATGGAAATTTTGTCCACATTTTAATGGCTTGTGCGGCAACGTGCACTTAAATTTGGGTGGGTTGGGTTTGGTTTCGTATACCAGGAAGAGCTACATAAATAAATACACGATTATCTTGTGAACAGTTGTGCATGGCTGTCGCAGAGGGGAGTGGTAGGATGTCTGTCAGTATCATAACAAAAACCCAATGTTCCAAGTGTGAGGTTCGGCTGCCTGGAGAGGCCACAATTGTGATTTGCGTTGTTTGACCAAATAATGAGATGGCATGGTAGTGAATGATGGAAACGAGAAATGACACATCTTTATTATGAGGAATTACACGTCGCTAGCCTCATAACCATGTACTAGCTGCTAAGTACAATAATTTGAAGTGCCTTGTGCTTATATACTTTTCATCTGCAAAGAATGTGATAGTTTACAACAGTAGGAGCTTTTACGAGCTGCATGACAGGGTTGTATGGTATCTAGTAATCTAGATGTTAATATTCTGGGAAAGAAACTGTTTTTATTTGCTACTTGAGGCCAGTTATGCAGGCTTATCTTCATCACAGTTCTGCTTTGCCTGAGTTTTTTTTTTTCTTTCTGGAAACGGCAGGGCAAAAAAATGAACCTAATAAGGCATGAGCTGCAAGATGGATTTTGAAACAGTTTTGGGCTAAGGCCTAAGGGTACTTGCAAAGTGCAAAATTAGTTTGCAATGACGTTTTCTCTACTTTAGATTGAATAGGCTTACTGATTTACTATCCATGAAACTTCGAGTGATTTCTTGTATCTTGCTGCTTCAGGCTCTATGGATTCGCAGGAGCCAAAGGTTGAGGTTGAACATAAACCTGTTCTTCCTGATAACACTACAGAGCAGGTTAATACTTTTGTAATATTTTTTATAGATCTTTATACTGCCTTTTGACTGTTCATTCACCTCTTGCCTTTTGTTGCTGATTATCATAATATGTATTTTATGATGCCAGCCTATTGCTAATAAGGATGAGAAAACAGTTACACCCACCGTATCACTTGATTCAAACAATATGAATCTACCAAGTGAAGGACAATCTCAAGCTGGCATGTCCAACATAGGTGGGGAACAAAATGCTGCTTATGTGCAAAACCTGTATGCTTCTCAGGCACAACCGTTCTATTACCAAGGTCAGGCCATCTTTTTTTCTTATACCCAAATTTCTTTTCACACCACATAATGTTTAACTTTATACATTTTCATTGAAATGCTAAGCGAAGTAGATTTTACACTGACATTTATAGTTCCTCTCATGAAGGCTAAACCAGAAAAAGAAATATTTGGAGAGTTGCCATATGATATAACCTGGGCATATATGTTATGTATCATGATGTCCTTTTTTAGTAGTATAATAAGGACGTCGACTATACTTGACCATATGGTGTTTCTAAATCTGCTTATTTTCTTTTTCATCAGAATCACTTCTTTTGGAGAGGGCACATTTCATACCTTCAGATGTTTTTTGAACTAAACAATCAGAATCTTTATTACTTGTAGATTTTGAAGCTTTTCTCTGAAGTTGATGAATGATATTGTTTGGTCCTTAACATGATGTCCTTCTATGAGCAGGTCCAGGATACGAAAACCCTTCAAATGAATGGGATGCATATGCTCCTTACATGGGTGTTGAAGGCTTGGAAGTGGGGCCAGCTGTAAGTTTTTTTTCTTCCTGCCATGATAAATTCTCCATGAAGAGTCTTCTCTAAATTTGACCGTTATTGAAGGTTGTATACAATGAGGACCCTTCATTTATGTTCCATGGTGGCTATGGCTATGACCCATATGCCCATTATTCTCCTATTACAACGCCTGTACCGGCTGCTGTAAGTGGAGATGGTCAGCTCTACTCCCCTCAGCAGTTCTCCTTCTCGGCTCCTTACTACCAACAACCAGTACCACCTGGCATGCCATATTTAAGCTCTCCTACTCCAATATCACAGGGTGAGGCAATGATGCCGATTGACCCATCACAAGGAGCTCTTATTGCTGACACTCTGAGTCCAAACAGCTTCCTTTTTGGGCCAAGACCTGGTTAATATCTATCCTGTGCTTTGTTTAGCTGATGATTTAGGTCACATATTTTAGGTGAGATTTGAACTTTGTATCTTGCTATGATAATTTTCAGAATGGTTCAGATCGTCAGAAGGAACTGGGTCATTTCCATCACCAGCAGCTTCACCTCAACCTGTTGGTGGTGTTCCTGGAGCCTTTGGACAAAGCAACTTTCCTATGGCTTCTGCAATGGTATCCTTTTCACGTGCTATCTCTTGTCTATTTATTTTCCTCAAAATATGTGTTCATAGTTTCAGGCATTTTATGGACTCTGCTTTGTTGGATAAGCTACAAGACATCTTAGGAATGTGGAGTTAATCCATTCAGTTTAAAAATAAATCTTGCCAATGTGTGAATCGTAGAAGAACAATTTAATCACTGGAATAATGGAAAGTGCTCTGCGTTTGTGACTGAGAAATAGAAACACGTGTGTGCACAGAAGGAAAAAAATGTTTTAGCCAGGATAGGACAGGACACTCTCTCGTTATCATATTGATTGTCAAACAGTTAGCTGTCCAAGAAGTGTTTCTTACTCTGTTACAATGGGAAATTGGGAACTTTTGAACCCTAATTCACTCAAGCTCCTCACAATTACATGAAACTCCCAGATTAATGTTCTATACTAAATATTTTCATTACCACACTTAGATGTTTTGCTTGAAGCCTGTTTAATGGAAAATGGAAAACTAGCCAGAGCATTCAATAATTAATAAATGATCCTGACATTGGCAAAGATGTTTCTAGCTGAAATTCAAAGTCAGCTTTTTGTGCTCTGCTACCAGCTGCAGTTTAAATTCTGCTCTGCAGGCATATTCCTACATTGAGCTGTCAATGTCATCCTTTGCTGAATTACGCACCATTTAATTTGAATTCCAAGTTGCTATTTTTATGTCGATGCTATTAGTAATTATAGAAGGAAGCGGATATCATTCTACAACAACAGGAAAATTTTTATTTAAAGGATCTAGCTTTTGATGTTTTCCTTTTTCTATTTGCAGACATCACCTCACCAGAAGTCCTACTATGGTTTTGGAACCCCTAGTGATTCTTATGGAAGAGGGTTCTCTCATGGTGGGATCTTCCCACAGGCCACTAATTATGGGGGTCCTTATCCAAACTTTGGCTTGAACAGCAGAAGTTCTATTCCAATTGAAAAGGGGCGCAGGAGAGGAAGGGGTAATGCTCAGCTGTGCAGCTGTAACGGTTCGCTCGAGTTCCTCATTGAGCAAAGCCGGGGCCCACGTGCCACTAGGCCTAAGAAGAAACCAGAGGATGACTGCAAGGATGAGAAGCCTTCTACAGAAGTTGATCGCGAGTCATACAACAGGCCTGACTTTGTTACAGAGTACAAGAATGCGAGATTTTTCATCATAAAATCATACAGCGAAGATAATGTGCACAAGAGCATCAAATATGGTGTTTGGGCTAGCACCACGAATGGAAACAAGAAGCTTGACTCGACCTATCGTGAAGCAAAAGAGAAGGAAGACCATTGTCCCATTTTTCTGTTGTTTTCGGTAATTAAATCCTTGTCTTTCTTTCTTATTGTTCTTTATGGCCACACAGTTTTTTTATTTTTTTTGTTATACTGGCTGAGGATTGAAAAAAAATTATACAGGTAAATGCTAGTGCACAGTTCTGTGGTGTGGCAGAGATGATTGGACCCGTGGATTTTGAGAAGAATGTGGATTACTGGCAGCAAGATAAGTGGACTGGTCAGTTCCCTGTTAAGTGGCATATAGTGAAGGATGTTCCAAACAATCTATTCCGCCATATTATTCTTGAAAACAACGAGAACAAACCTGTAACCAACAGCCGAGACACACAAGAGGTACATGATTTAATATATATCTCTTTTTTTTTGCTTAATTTTCACTTCTGAGTGACCGTCTTTATTTCGTACGGATGCACACATTTATTGTTTTGGGTATGGCAAACATGGCTCGATGCAGATAATAGTATTAATATTACGAATGCACTGGATGCAACTATTCAATGCATGTCTGATGTGTTTGAACGTAACGCAGGTGAAACTGGAACAAGGATTGGAGATGCTGAAAATCTTCATGGACCATGAGGAGGACGCCTCAATCCTTGATGACTTTGACTTTTACGAGGAGCGTGAGAAAGCCCTGCAGGAGAATAAGACACGCCTGCATCAGCAACAACAGTTATCCAGCTCTACTATCATTGAGCCCAAAAAGCCCTTGAGTGTTCCCACTACTGACCTGGTAGGCCATATTACCAAGAGTTTTGCTCAGGCTGTGCGACTTGGTGAGGCCAAGAACATGAGTCCTTCGGCCGAGAAAGATGCTGGTGGCAATCCATCTGTTATAGTGAAACCTACTGAAATCAAAGAGACCAGTTTAGCGTAGTACCTCTTGGCAACAATTATTTTCGCCCTTACTCAAAATGGAACAAATGTGCTTCCTCATCAAAATGCTGGGGGTGCATAAAGATGGCTGCTGCTGCATATCAAGACATGGGTGGATCTTCTGGTCGAGCATTAGCATGTAGTCATGTACACTAGATGTCTTTGCCAAGCTTGAATGGAAGCTTAGTTTCTTCTCTAGTTTCTTTTCTTTTGCTTATTGCCATATTCTCTTCCTTTTGCCCATCTTTTCTTTGCGTTATATGATGATCAGTGGCTAGCCTTAAAGGAGAGCTGCAATTTTTGTGCAAGCCTCTGTAAATTTCCCCGAGGAATAAGGCCCTTGTGTTTTGGTTAGTAAAATCCTCTTTTGCCCCCTTATCTTTGTGCTCTGTGATCGATTTGGTACTGCCTGAACAAAATGGGTGACCTGATGAGCGAACAGTAACAGCTGCAAAGAGAGTTGTATATGCCTGCATCAATAGATGTGTATATTTGTGTGTCCTGTACTCCTGTGGCAATGCGAAGTTTAATTGTTGTGTAGGAGCAGCATGGTCTTATTCCTGCCAAATCCTGCATAACTGCGAGTATCTCATGAGCTGCAATTTGTTTTTGTACATTTGCTAAAATTTAGTTATTTTGCACTAGAAAAAATATTTATTTATGTATATAGGCTGATAACAATTATTTTAAATTTTCATTGTTCGATTGATTTGCTGTTGATTTTGCTAGGAAAAAACTGTTTTTCTAGTTTGTCTATACTATTTTTTCACTTAGTTTGATGGTGGAAATTTAGCTATTTCGTATTGAAAAAACTTATATATGCATGTTCACATTAGTTTTAAATTTTTTTGTTTCACTAATTGTTATTTTTAGATAGAAACCTGATTGGCATGTGTGTTTTTTTGTTAACTATGTTTGGATATTTTGTTTAACTTTTATAATTTTTTGGCATGTGTTTTTTTCGTTATTTTATATGATTATTAGTAAAGTAGGTGTAATAAATCTTAAAAGCATCCACTCGTCACTAAATTGATCTGTTTATTATCGCACTCCCTCTTTTTTTTTTTATTTTACGCTTTTAACTTTTGGACATGCATTTGATCATTCGTCTTATTAAAAAAATTAGTGCAAATATGAAAAAATATTAAGTCATGCTTAAAGTAGCTTTAATGATAAACTAATCGGAACAAAATAAATAATATTTACATAATTTTTGTGAATAAGACGAATGGTGAAAAAGTGCTCAAAAATATCAAATAAAAAAGAACGGAGAGAGTATTAAAGAAGAATTAAACACCACATTAATACTAAAATATTAGAAATTCCCACGTTAATCAAAGAGAGAAAATTCTACATTGTTGATTATAACGGGATCATATTATAACCGTTTAGATTGAAAAAAAAGAGTGCTTATCAACTGCAATAAATACATTATAAAAATAGAAATCCACGTCAACTACGAAGCTATAAATGGAGTCCATATCAAACATAACAAAAGCACAAAATTTAGAACGAAAAGATAGATATCAATTACAAAAACTAGTTGCATAAACATGCATGCTTGATACCATGTTCATTCCTAATAATTAGAGGAGAGGCAAAAAGTCCTTCCATTGTCTTAGAAAACAGACGGCAACGGTGAAGCTGGAACTGCGGTTTCTGAGCAGGAAGGTTGGACAGTGTGCGCGAGGTCATCGCGATGACTCGTGGCTAAAATTTTGAGGGAATTTGGAGGATTCGGCCAAATCTTACGGGAACAATGCCTCAAAAGATTTGTAACACCCAAATTTTGGGTTAGGAATAAATTAGTGAAAAATGTGAACCAATTGGATCAATTTAAAACCAAAGATAAATTTCATAAGCAATTGAAAATCATACCTCTCTCCTCATATTTCTTTCTTTCTTTCTTTCTTTCTTTCTGGTGGGCATTCTATCGAGCACCTCTCTCTCTCTCTCTCTCTCTCTCTCTCCCACGTTCTCTCTCTCTTTCCCTCGCGCTCTGTCCCTGTCCCGTGGGCCACCGCCGCTTGGCCGTCCCATCCGCCGCGCCCCGTTCTGCTCAGCGCTGGCCGCGCCGCGCGCGTCGCTTCACCACGTCGCCTCTGCCACCCTGCCGCGCCGCGCGCCATTGCTGCCCCTGCTGCGCCGCTCGCGCGGTCCTGTCCGGCGCCGCGCCATCATGACCGTCCGGCGAGCCTCACCCGCGTCACGTCGCCATTACTCCCTAGCCATGCCGCTCAGTGCCTGCCCGGGACTCACAGCACCACCTTCCAGTCCCCTAAATCCAGAGCCGGGCTCCGTTGGAGCGTCCCTCCAAAAATCCCCAAATTCCCCAAATCCTAGCGATGCTCGGACCCGTCGATTGGTGAACTTCCGAAGCGATTCCCGCCCGCTGGAGCATCCCGGATATGCCCTAACCTTTTTCCATCCCTCCCTTGTAGCTGATTCTCGCCGATGGGACCTGCCCGCGGAGCTCGTGTTTTGGCCGCCGTCGCCGCCTACGTCGCCGGCCACCTCCACGCCTCCTCGTGCCCTCCCATTAGCTCGGTGAGCATCTCCGCAACGCCCTGATGCTCCCACGCTAGTTAGAACGTCGAAAACATCTATGCAGTAGGCTCGCTTACCTCGCCGGATAGCTACTCCGTCGCCGCTCCCGGCGCCGCCGCTAGGGAGCACCGCAAGTTGTGCCGTGCGAATCTTTGGAGGAGGCTCGTCAAGGCCGTTCCATTTTGCCATATACCCCAAGCCTTCGTGCCCTCTAGCTCCGGCTAGCCGAGCGCAGCCGGGCGCTCATGGCCGCCTGTGCGTGCGTCGGGAGGAAGACGAAGAACAGTGCTGGGGAGGGCTGAGCCGCTGACATGTGGGGACGAGTATTGAGTGAGGTTTTTGTGGCCGACAGGTGGGCCATTGGCCCCACGAGCTAATAAGTGGAAACGTAATGTTTCAAATACGCTTTCAGCTAAGGCATTGCGTCCTCTGTCCAGCCACGTTCGGCCCAAAAGAAGCCCACGGCAGATTTGCTATTTAAGCCCGAAATCTGTTATTTTATGTGTCATAGCGCTTTGTGGGATTTATTTAAAATAGCAAACGACATCCAAAAATTATGAAGTTTTGTACAAAAATACTACAGTGGGTTTAAAACCTGGTAAAAATATCACAATAAATAGTGTAGTGGAGAAATTGAATTAATAAAATCGTATAAATCCCAATGGCAATCTTTTTCTTATTTTTACATTATGATGTCATAATTTATTTAAAACCCTTAGACACGTCCTAAATTCTTAACAAAATTATTGGTAATAACTAGAGCCCATCACAAAATTTATCATAATGTAAGCTTAAGCATTGTCCATAGAATTTTCCTGCACAAAGTAAGTAATTAACCCCATGATACCTTCCTATATAAAAATAGGACCGAATCGGCTTGCTTGCTAATGAAATTTAGAACTAAAATTGGTAAAAAGGTAAAATTGGCACAGTTATTTAAAAATGCTGCTTATGTGCAAAACCTGTATGCTTCTCAGGCACAACCATTCTATTACCAAGGTCAGGCCATCTTTTTTTCTTATACCCAAATTTCTCTTCACACCACATAATGTTTAACTTATTCATTGAAATGCTAAGCGAAGTAGATTTTACACTGACACTTATAGTTCCTCTCATGAAGGCTAAACTAGAAAAAGAAATATTTGGAGAGTTGCCATATGATATAACCTGGGCATATATGTTATGTATCATGATGTCCTTTTTTAGTAGTAGTATAAGGACGTCGACTATACTTGACCATATGGTGTTTCTAATCTGCTTATTTTCTTTTTCATCAGAATCACTTCTTTTGGAGATGGCACATTTCATACCTTCAGATATTTTTTGAACTAAACAATCAGAATCTTTATTACTTGTAGATTTTGAAGCTTTTCTCTGAAGTTGATGAATGATATTGTTTGGTCCTTAACATGATGTCCTTCTATGAGCAGGCCCAGGATACGAAAACCCTTCAAATGAATGGGATGCATATGCTCCTTACATGGGTGTTGAAGGCTTGGAAGTGGGGCCAACGGTAAGTTTTTTTTCTTCCTGCCATGATAAAGTCTCCATGAAGAGTCTTCTCGGCTCCTTGCTACCAACTACCAGTACCACCTGGCATGCCATATTTAAGCTCTCCTACTCCAATATCACAGGGTGAGGCAATGATGCCGATTATCCCATCACAAGGAGCTGAGCAACTCCAGCAGCTCCTCTATATTTCCCCTCTAAAACACTATTAGCGTCCCCTCTATCCACCCCTCTAAAATTCCTTCAGAACTTACACTACCCTCTAAAAGATTCCTTCCCTCCAGCAGCCCCTCTATATCTGCTACAGGGTTTTCCAGGAGCTCCTGGAGTTGCTCATTTTATTGCTGACACTCTGAGTCCAAACAGCTTCCTTTTTGGGCCAAGACCTGGTTAATATCTATCCTGTGCTTTGTTTAGCTGATGATTTAGGTCACATATTTTAGGTGAGATTTGAACTTTGTATCTTGCTATGATAATTTTCAGAATGGTTCAGATCGTCAGAAGGAACTGGGTCATTTCCATCACCAGCAGCTTCACCTCAACCTGTTGGTGGTGTTCCTGGAGCCTTTGGACAAAGCAACTTTCCTATGGCTTCTGCAATGGTATCCTTTTCACGTGCTATCTCTTGTCTATTTATTTTCCTCAAAATATGTGTTCATAGTTTCAGGCATTTTATGGACTCTGCTTTGTTGGATAAGCTACAAGACATCTTAGGAATGTGGAGTTAATCCATTCAGTTTAAAAATAAATCTTGCCAATGTGTGAATCGTAGAAGAACAATTTAATCACTGGAATAATGGAAAGTGCTCTGCGTTTGTGACTGAGAAATAGAAACACATGTGTGCACATAAGGAAAAAAATGTTTTAGCCAGGATAGGACAGGACACTCTCTCATTATCATATTGATTGTCAAACAGTTAGCTGTCCAAGAATTCGCTGGTGTGTTTTAAAATAAATAAACCGGTGGGCCTTGGTCCCACTTGTCAATAAGTGGAAACGTAATATCTAGAAATACGCCTTCAGTTAGGCTGTTGCGCCCTGGGCTCAAGCCACGTCCAGCCCAGATCAGCCCAAGGCCAGCCCACTGCAGATTTGCTAAATTAAGCCCGAAATCTGTTATTTCATGTGTGATAGCACTTCGTAGGATTTATTTAAAATAGTAAACGATATCCAAAAATTATGAAATTTTGTACAAAAATAGTACAGAGGGTTTACCACCTGGGAAAAATATCACAATAAATAGTGTAGTGGAAAAATTGGATTATTAAAATCGTATAAAGCCCAATAGCAACCTTTTTCTTATTTTTACAATAAGATCTCATAATTTATTTAAAACCCGTAGACACCTCCTAAAGTATTAGAAAATTCTTTATAATTACTAGAGCCCCTCACAAAATTTATAATGA
>SPJY01031878.1:1876868-1942729 GCA_005191435.1 Raddia distichophylla
CATGGAGAAGAAAGAGAAGAGAAGGGGAGAGGTAGAAGAAGGAGGAAGAACAAGATGACGACAGGATGACATGCGGGCCCCGCCTGTCAGAAACGTATTTTAATCGTATTTGATTTTGTGTACGTCGTAAATCCTCCGAAATGCCCGAAAATGGCATGGGTAAAATTAGATTGCAAGAATAATGGCATCAATAACAATATCGACTTTGTAATGTCAAAACTGAAGAATCGGATCTTTATAATGGCATACATGACAAAAATCCATTATAATATGGCTCGTCACATGGGTCACGAAGATGAGTACCAAGGCAGGAAGAGCACCGGCGACATGCTAAACCTACGAGGAAGGAGTGCGGACATAATGAGAACATATCCTGTGCAAACGGCCTTCCCGTGCAAACGCCGTGCAAACCAACTAGCAAAAGTCATGAAAAATTCTGAAAAAAATCATACACGTACTTCAAGTCATACTCCACCTATATATAAAATTTTAAGTTCAAATTCATTATATTTAAAGCACAGCAAAAAAGAGAAAATTCTGACAGATTTATACTAAAAAATCTGTCAGAATTTTCTCTTTTTTGCTGTGCTTTAAATATAATGAATTTGAACTTAAAATTTTATATATAGGTGAAGTATGACTTGAAGTACGTGTATGATTTTTTTCAGAATTTTTCATAACTTTTGCTAGTTGGGTTGCACGAAGATTGCACGGGAACCCCGATTGCACCAAATACGTTCTCTAATTTGTTTCCTTCTCTATGGATATTGGTTGATGCCTTTCTTTTCTTTCCATGTCAACTTCATTGGACATCGTGTCTCCCTGATTCAGCAATCAACATTAATTTGTTTCCTTCTCTATTTTCTTTTCATGTCAAGTTATTTGTACATCGTGTCCCCTGGTTGATCAATTGGCATTAATTTGTTTCTTTATGTGTTGATCTCGGTTGATGCATCTCTTTTCTTTTCCTATCAACTTCCTTGTACATCGCGTGCACAAGGCTTTTCAAATTCAAAATAGTTCCATCTTATTATTACATGCGCAGTCCATGGCAAATCACTCCATTTTTTAAAATATTTCTATCTTACTTTGAGTAATCTCCGATAAAAATATGAAATTTAAAAAGTCCACACTATTTTTATGATTTTTACCGATTTTTGGAATTCATATATAATTTTTTTAATGCTATCAGATAAAAACCGCTTGCCACCGGTTGACCGGTGGTTTCCCACAGGATCAGACGGTCTTGTGAACCGTGGTCCCACATCGCCAAGCTAGACCCCATGAGAGCCGGGGCACTGAAGCAAATCATACATTTCTCGGCCTTTTGGCTAAGACGAAGTACAATATCTGTTCTTATATCAGTTTAATATTTGATTTGTGGGCTACGTGCCCATATTGATAATTAAATTTACTTTTTATGGGGAGGGTCTCTACTGGTCCTCGCGCGTCGCCCAGACTTTGCACCACTCTTCGAGCCCGGCACGCCCCAGCTAAATCAAATTTTAAATTTTGAAATCAATAGATTAAATATATATACTTATGCCTGAAATTTTAGAATTTAAAATTACTATAATATAGTGAAATAAAGAAGTTATTATTTGACGTTGTTTTAGGTCCTATATTCTTTTGTGAGATTAGGTTCCCTTTTCTTCATTTTTGCATTTCTTAATTTTGCACTCTGCTATTCCGGCAAATATTTATTTATTCTTGCTTATCTTACTTTCCTAGTTGTTCTAACTAATGTGTGTGGTACAAAGTTCGTGGTAGGGAACTTCTTTGAGTCATCATATTTTTCTGTTCATACGAAAGAAATTAATATGTGGTTTTCCAAATTGGAGAATCGAAACGAAGCCCTCTTTTGCTCAATCTATCTGGACCCTTTTTGTATAATAGGAATAAATTGGAATATAATAGGTGTTCCGTTTCATCTACGAACAGAACGTAAAAATATTCCTTGACTTGAATCTAGAGTTGTGTTGTATTAGGTCCTATTCTTTTTGGTTGATCTGAACGACTTAACAGTTGAACATCTAAATGGCTAAAATGACTAAATTTTGATAACTTTTCGATGTAATCTTGAGATTCTGATCAATTTTATTTGACTTGCTTTTTAAAATGTTAGGAGCCATCTTCGAAACAATGAAAAAACAGACTCAAATAACCTCTAAATATGTTTTTTTTTAAAATATAGATAAGTTGTTAAACCGTCGAACCGTTAAACCGAAAAGAACCGAGTCAAATAAAAAACGTGGGTTGAGAAGAAGCAAAGAACCGTGCTCGACTCTCCCCAGTTGGACAAGTACAGTACGGAGTACTAACTTTCAGCATTCCGCGCGATCGTCGATGGCCGCTGCCTCTTGCTCCGCCCCCATCGCGGCTTACTCCGCCGCGGTGCCAGCCGGTGGGCGGCGCGCGGCGGCGTCCGTGCGCGGCAGCGCTTGGCGCGGCAGGAGCGTTTCCGTCGTCGTGCGGGGCAGCGCCGGGCCGGGCGGAGCCGGCATCTCGACGAAGCGTAAGCTCTCGGGCAGAGACTGACTTGTCATAGTGATCCTATCCGATCCTCGCGTTGGATTTCCTTGGGATTCTGATGGTATTGCTGGGCGGGCGGTCGCGGCAGTGGCGGCGCTGTGGGAGGCGGCAAGGGGTGCGCCTCCGGGGGCCGTGCTCGCAGCAGCGGCTGCTGCGGCGGCGATCTACAAGGTGGCGTCCGGCCTCCTCGCGCCACCGCCTCCGCCGCTGCGACGCCAGGACGAGCCTAATGAGGCGCCGCCGCCAGCTCCGGATCCGGTGGAGGTGGGGGAGATCACGGAGGAGGAGCTGCGGCGGTACGACGGGTCTGACCCCGAGAAGCCGCTTCTCATGGCCATCAAGGGGCAGATCTACGACGTCTCCCAGAGCAGGTCACTTTCCCAAAGCCCTGACCTCTAAACCCTCAATGGCCTCTTGAAAGCTGCTCGCTTTTGTAGCCTTTGTTCTTTTATGACCTCTAAATAATTCAAAAGTGGGTGATGAATCTTTTGATAGGCTGATCAGTGGTAAACACTAACTAATGAAATGGTGTCATCTAAAAATGAATTTTGAAGAATCCTTCTATGCTACTCGCTTGAATTGAAGAAGTCGATCATTGGAATGGGCGAGGCACATATAAAGCTTAGTAGCATATGTATATCTTCTGGAGACTTATGGAATGGGTGCTCCTTAAGCCTGGAATGGAACTGATTATCTGCTGGTGTTTTTGGTTTTAACGTGGGGTTTAAGTATTGAATGCTAAGATATATCACATATGGTGATATGTCTTTTTACAGTTGATATTGATTTGATTCCTGGTGTCTTGGTGCCCTGCACCGGAGTGTTTTTTTCTTTTTCTGGTGTTCTTTTGTACCCAACTTTTTCTCCTACCTTTCAATGAAATTTTAGGTTGCTAGCCTATTTGTTTTTTAAAAAACTATTTCATATTGGTATCTTTGCCAAACTTAGACCTAGTTTTCCAAACAAGTAATACGAAGCATTGCACTCTTCCATAAGTTGTGCAGAAATGAGGATTGTCCCCCAAACATTGCATGTTAAGCCTGAAATATATGCATGGGCAAATTTAGTTGGTGATAGTTTTTTCCTGCAATATTTTAGTCTCAACTGTTTCAATAAAGGTCTAACCTGACTATTTTTTCGGACGAATGTGTAACTGCTTGAAATCTGGGAAGGCAGCAAGTACTATTGCAAAAAAAAAAAGAGCATTGGATTCCTCATGGGACTTGTCGAAACGTACCCATATTCCTATGATTTCTCCAATGAAAACCATTAACTAATGCACCCTTCCAACATCATGGTTTTTCTCATTTACAGTTAATACCCACATTCCAATATTTAATTTTTTTCGCTGAAGCTAATCTAATTCTGCTCTGTGCAGAATGTTCTATGGGCCTGGCGGACCATATGCATTGTTTGCTGGTAAAGATGCCAGTAGGGCATTGGCCAAGATGTCTTTTGAGCCACATGATCTGAATGGTGATATATCTGGCCTTGGGCCATTTGAGCTAAGCGCCTTGCAGGATTGGGAATACAAGTTCAACAGCAAGTATGTGAAGGTAGGAACTGTAAGAAAAACAGTGGCCGTGCAACTTGGTGATGCTAGCACCTCCTCTGAGATACAAGCGGAAGCTGATGATGAGCTCAGTGAGGGCAAGGCACCATGAACACTAAGGGATCTGCATTCTAAGGAGAAAATAGAAACAGAAGGTGCAGCTGATGAAGGCTCCAAATCGAATACCTCCTACCTGTTACATAACCACACGTAATAATTGCACAAATGATGTTTACCTTTGTATGACTAGTTGTGTGATGTACGAATGAATATTGAATGGTTGAATTTAAAGAGTTTGATGCCCGTTGCCACATCCAACAAGATACTGCTGTTGGATTCCCTTTGTCAATAATATGTTGCGCAGCTGTCTGCCAGTGTATCTCTCTCTCTCTGCAGTCTTTTTTGTTAACTGTTCTCGCAACGTCTTGCCAGCTTTCTTCATTATCTGTTACATTGTTTTGCTATGTCTTCTTGCGTGCACCAGGCACCATACCAGCACAGAGAAGCTTCAGCACAATGAGGAAAGTTATGCAATACATGTGCACATCGTTCTCTGATTCCTCATGGCAGTATCTATGACACATCGTTTATACAAATCAGAAGATACATTATCTATTTCAAAAATTCATTACAACACTAAGCACATTATTTCTTTACCTAATTGACATCAAAACAAGCAGTTCTATCATAATACGTGTGTAGTATCTTGTTGTATAACATCTAGGTATGTAATCTAGAAGCTCAGATATTCTATTCATTTTCAATGAACTTCCAGAATTCATAAACCATTGCTCAAACAAGAAGCAATGAAGATTCAGGAACCCTTTCTGGTGCGCTACCTGTAAGGACAAGGCGTGACCACCAACCTACGAAGCCTTTGTTTATCTCTGGGGGGCTTATGTCATGCACGATTCCACGGTGTCAACTACGCTCATATCATCACCATCATGTGCAAGATTGTTCGATGGCGACAGCAAGTTGATGCGGGTTTGTCTTGACCTTTTTTCTCATTGATTTTCTGCTAATGTTGGGGCATCATGATAACTGCTGAGAGCATTTTTTTAATCCTTACATTCTAAGATAATTATGTTTATTGAATTTTCCTTGCTAATCATCTTATTCTTTAAATCACATGATGATTAGCCAGAGCTGAAAGAAGGCAGTATGAAAAGCAAAAAAAAAAAATGAAACTAAAGGCAGTACTGCAATGACCTGGTGAAGCATGGTAGCACTGACTTCAGTACCAGTCAAAAGAACATAGGTGAAATTTTCAGGATTCTGGACCTTTTTGGAGCACAGGATTTTGCACAAATTTCACAATGAACACTTCATTTTTAATATGAATTGGGGAGAACATCGGCGTTACGTCCGGATCCTCGGTGTGAAAAGGAGATGCTAACGGATGGGAGAAGAATCAAAGAAAAGAGCAAAAATTCTACTGGTCAAAGCCTCTGCCGCGACAGCCGCGTTCCGACCTGCACTTTTGACTTGAAAATTGAAATGGTTGCATCATCCGCTGTGGCGATCGGGTCATCGGGCACAGAAGATCCCAGCTTTGACGAATTAAGCGTTGTCTAAAACGTGCAGAAACACAGCTGTATGCAGCAGCAAGAAGATGTCAAATACTCGAACGTACAAGAAAATGTGAGGAAGGTTCAGCTACAAAATTTGCGTTCCACAAACCTTTTAGAAGTTGCTTCAAAGCAGAAAATGCTTGCAAACTGAAATGGTTGCATCGTCCGCTGTGGCGATCGGGTCATCGGGCGCAGAAGATCTCAGCCTTGACGAATTAAGCGTTGTCTAAAACGTGCAGAAACACAGCTGTATGCAGCAGCAAGAAGATGTCAAACAGTCGAACGTAGAAGAAAATGTGAGGAAGGTTCAGCTACAATATTTGTGTTCCACCAACCTTTAACCTTAGAAGCTGCTTCAAAGCAGGAGATGCATGCATGATTCCAATTGTAAACCATTACTTTACAATCTAGTGGGAGTTGAAGCTTGAGATTTTTTTTTTGTCTTTTTAATCCTTGACTACAGCTACAGAGATGGTCACTGCAATATAGAGATTTTTTTTTTTTTTGCAAAAGGAGTTGTACTCCCATTTCAATTGCTTAGAACGGAAACAACCAGCATTTTTACAACCATCATCACAAAAGAAAGCTGAGGAGGGAAGAGAAGGCAGGAACCCCATGCCCCACAACCCTCAAGTAGCGAACAACAATCTATCAAGGGAACAAAGACTGGAAACATGTCCCAGAACAATGGCAGAAAAGGAGAGATTACATTCAGACATTCACCAGAGAAATGAAAGAAAAACTACTTCGACGGATTTTCAGCAGTATCCTCCTCCAGCGACATGTCTGACTTGGCATCCTCGATCACTTTATAGATCATGCCAATCCCCATTTGCACCAGCTCTTTGTCATTAGCTTTCAAAAGACTTGACCAAAGTTGGAGAAAACACAAAGAACAAACACAACTGTAAAGTGATTGTGAGGACATTTATGATTAAACACAGCATCATTTCTTCTGGTCCAAACCGTCCAACAAATTGCTGCCAAAGTAAAAAAATGCAAGTTTTTGTTTTTGGGCATCGCCAGATTTGCCCACCTTTCAAATACAAAGATTATTTTATTTCTAAAAAATATTTATTTCAAGGAAGATCAATTTGTTCTATTCATATCTCGATGGAATAAGAGGTTCTACCATTACGTGGTGATCACGACAACAAATTTTAACTTAGCGGACCTCAAGAGGCGATGGAGAAAAAAAAGGACGGAGAGTGGCAATCCTAGCTGCCAAAGGACGCCGGTCCCCTCATTCCACAAATTTCGACAATCTTATTGTAGTTAGGGAGGTGGCGTGAACCATTTTCTCGTCTTGAAGTTCTATGGTTGTGGTTTGTTATCCATAATGTTTTCTATGGCAACAATTTAGTATTATAATAAAATTTCCTTCTAAGAGTACTCAATGTGATACTTGTCTTCGGTGGTGCCTTTAGGCATCGTTTGTTTGGGAGTTGCGTTGCGTCGCGTTTTGCCCGCCCAGCCGAAGGTTCAAAATACACGGACGCGGGGCGCCAAACGTCGAAACAAACGAGCTCTTAGTGAGGTTGATACTCATGGTACTTGATTTGATCGTGTACTCTTAGGATTTGTGTCATTGTGTTGTGAGGGTTTTGTGATGGGTTGCCGTGTAGAGTTACTATCCACAGTAATGTTGGATGCTTTTGTTGATATGCAGATACTATTGATGAAGATAGATCAAAGAAAAAAGGACGGAGTAGTTGAATTGAGATGTTTGTGCCTTAACTATCAATGAAAAATCATGCCTTTTCAAACATGTAAAAAAGAAATCTTAGTATGGTATTAGCGCAAGCACTAAAGCACACATGATATCAATGCTTGGCCTGAGCTAGACAGATACAATTTGACCTTAATATTACTTTCAGTAGGTCTATTATTCTAAAAAAACAATTTTTATGTAGCTACATTCGTGCGTATATGTGCTCTAAGTTTAAAAAATCACAAGAAAATCGCTAAATCACCACAGAATAGGAGTGAGATCTTGGTGAAACAAAAAATAAATCTGAAACTTTAAAATATGAAAAAGAAGAGCAATATTCATCTAAAATGGGGCCATTTCCTAAAAATTCAGATTTATTTTTTTTTTGTCACGATTTCTTGTTCAAATTAAACAATTTCATAGTAAAAACCGAACAGTTTTCTGAGAATTCTAACGGTTTCTCTTTTTCACCTTTGGTTTTAATTTCAAAAAACATTTTTAATTGATTTTAATAATAAATTGAAAATCAGGTCGAGTTGGATTTGGCATGACATTGGGATTTAAAACCTTGTGTGTGCTACAGGCTATATAGAGGTCGTGTATGCTTGTCCGCCAGTTTTTTTTTTTTTTTTGGGGGGAGGGGGGGCATCTTGATCTAAAGATATATGTGTATGAACGGTATGAACGTAGTCCACTTGTCGTTCCAATTTTCCACGCTGGAGGACACATTGTCCCTTCGGACAAAGGGCAGCAAATAAGAAAATAATTCTAGGCTGATTGTGCTATGCGACATGAACTCTGGACTTATTCGTTCTATATACGACATGATGCTACTCAAAATTCTCTTCGATGCTACGCAATTTGCAGTGCTCGTATGTGTTGAACAATTGGAGGAAGCTGCATAGCTCATTAATGACATCGTGTCGTCATTAGGACTCGATGTCATTGGAACAGATAGGAGATTCGGCTCGATGTCGCCGTTTCCACTCTCTTTCCTAGTTTCCTTGTGAAGCCTGGTTCAATAGGGTTTTTACTGACGTTATTTCTATCTATTGTTATACAAATATAATCAAATTATTAATAACTAGACGAAACTATGAAATAACTCTTTAGGTCCAAAATTATAGAATTCTGACAAAGGTTTCATAACTAGTCAACCGATATACTAGCTGATGGGCGATGAGAGGCAAAACGTGCGCGATCATGTTGTTGTTGAGCATGTTCCAAACACATGGGTTGATCGGTTGAGGGTGAATGGTTGATCGCAACGACGCTATTAAAAGACCTAGAATCAGGATAAAAATGCAAATACATTTGTTCTAAAATATCAACGTGTTCCAACCACATGGTTGAATACATATACAGCACCGGAGCGATGAAAAGAATGCCGGCGAGACTACAAAAATACCAGCTTTGAAAAATCAAATTGTGTGTGCGCTCTTGCTGCGTATAAGCACAAACGGCATGTTGAAACCTTCCGTTCTTGCAGCAGGGGAGTGTGGCCAGCACGTCGACACGCTTCGGCGTGGGCCACACGATGCGCGCGTGCGGAGGCCGTAGGAACTCGTGTGGCCGCCCCGGCCTCGCACAGTCGCACGGCGTCCAATCCCGTGGCTGCGACTCGCGGCCGGGCTGAGAAAGCGCATCGGGTTGGGCCGGGAGATAAGGGGCGCGGATAGAGCGTGGTGGCTGCAGCCAATCAGAGGCCAGAGGCCACCACACACCCCGTGCCCTCTCATCCCAAGGCTATCTCTTCACTGCTGCTGCCCAAACCGGCCCCACCAAACCCAACATGGCCCAGCCCAAATGCATTCCTACTGAGCGTGGGTCCCACGCGCCATTCGCCTCCCACACCAAGTCACCAACCACCGCATCCCTCCCCCATAACCTTCGGCTCAAGCTCCGACCTTTCCTTCCTCCTCGTCGCCGAGGCCAATACCAACTCCACATCTCCCCTCGGCTCCGTCCAAGAACGCGCGAAACCATCGTGTCTGTAGAGAGACGGTGAGGGAGAGGGAGAGGGAGAGGGAGAAGCATATAGGGATTTCTTCTCTCCCCTCTCTCTCGTTTACCTACGGTCCTTGGCCGCCGTTGCGCCGGACTGCGCGGAGGAGGCTGCCGCCGCTTCTTGCTTGGTCTGATGATGGCGAGCACGACGTCGGCGACGGCTGGTACCGGCGCATTCGCCGCGGCCGCCAAGAAGCGGGGGTCGGGCACCGCCGGCGCCGGCGCCTGCCCGAGGGTCACGGCCGGTGGGCGGCGGCGGTCCGGTGTGGTGTGGTGCGACGCCGGCGTGGAGGCCAAGGCGCAGGCGGTGGCCAAGGCGGCCAGCATCGCCGCGCTCGAGCAGTTCAAGATCTCCGCCGACCGTGAGTCCCTTGTGTCCCTGACCTCGAGCTCGCCGCCGTTGATGCGCTTCCTGTGACCATGAGAATTGGGGATTGTGCTCGTTTAGGTCGGTTTGGTTTGGTGGTGCGCGGATTGAGGGATCCTTGCGAAGTCTAAATCGTTATGTTGGGAGTTGGTGTTTGTTTTGGTTTAGTATAGGTCAATAGGTTGTTGGTTGGAGAAGAAAAATGAAGAGGTAGGAGAGTCGCATTGTTCTCTTGTAGTTTTTCTTTCGTTTAGTGTGAGCGTAGGTAGGATTTGCAGGTTGTCATCACTGGTGAGATGTTTTCAGAGCCTATCTGATCACCATGCTAAGAAATTTGAGAGATAGGAGAGAAATCGATCTTGTGGGGTTGGAGTCTACAAGACTACAAGACCAGGCCTTGTGGCACTAGAGAGGGATTGATGTGTGTCATTAGAGAAGAATTGGCCTTGGAGATAACGAAATTACACACTATCCTGGCTGAAATCCATATTGGTTTTCTTTCTTCAGTGAGTTTTGGGAAAATAGCTAATTGCTGGTCTCTTCTGGGTGTTTTTTGTCCTGATTGGTGGTGAATTTGTATGTATGTGCATGCTCATTGCTGGTGAAATAAATTATTTGTCTTTCTTATTTGTACCAAAGTACTTTTTATATGAAGCAGCCAAATGGTAGTAGCTTAACAAAAAAGAAGTATATTACAGTCTAAGCCAAGGAAACATGTAATGTGGTGAAGATGCCTGAAATTTTAGGTATACAGATCACATAAAACAGACCAGTCCTTGCATTTTTTGGGGTATCAGATATCGGCCAAGTATTTGGCACTAGAAAATTGGATTGTCACTTGTTTTCTTTGTCTTTCTTTTGGGGGATTTAAGGCTTTTTACTAAAAACTAAATATTTCACATCTTCAGTCATTACAGACTCCAAATGTATTTACAATTGCACGTGCTATTTCCCTTGTGCAAGCATGTAACCTTTTTCCCTTGCAAATTGTTTTATGGAGGAAATATCTCCATGTAACTGCTTAACTAAACTGAAAACTTTATGGTGTTGTGCAATCAATTTAGATTCATTCTCTTAGAACATAATTCCATGAGTGTCTTGTTTTTGTTGTATTTGACAATGTTCTTTTTTTTAGCAGGGTATATGAAGGAAAGGAGTAGCATAGCTGTAATAGGGCTCAGTGTACACACAGCACCAGTGGAGATGCGTGAAAAACTTGCTGTTGCAGAGGAATTGTGGCCCCGTGCTATTTCAGAACTCACCAGTTTGAATCATATTGAAGAGGCTGCTGTTCTTAGTACTTGCAACAGAATGGAAATCTATGTG
This sequence comes from Raddia distichophylla, assembly GCA_005191435.1. Lineage (NCBI taxonomy): Eukaryota > Viridiplantae > Streptophyta > Magnoliopsida > Poales > Poaceae > Raddia > Raddia distichophylla. The sequence continues at coordinate 1,887,938 of SPJY01031878.1, forward strand.
GTGGCTTTATCGTGGAACCGTGGTATTAGAGAAGTAGTGGACTGGATGTCAAAGGTAAGAATGGTTTGATCAAATGTCTGTTCTGTTCTAGCCCCCCCTCCTGCTTAGTTTTCCCTTTTTGGTTGCTGAAGAACTGAAGAACACACTTTGGTGAAGAAATTCTAATGCCTATATCGCTATGTTATTGCAGAAAAGTGGAATCCCTGCTTCTGAGCTTAGGGAGCACTTGTTCATGCTGCGTGACAGTGATGCTACACGCCATCTATTTGAAGTATCTGCTGGGCTTGACTCTTTGGTTCTTGGAGAAGGGCAAATTCTGGCTCAAGTTAAACAAGTTGTCAGAACTGGGCAAAACAGTGGAGGCTTGGGAAAGAACATTGATAGGATGTTCAAGGATGCAATCACGGCTGGAAAGCGTGTCCGATGTGAAACTAACATATCATCTGGTGCTGTCTCTGTCAGTTCAGCTGCAGTTGAATTGGCTTTGATGAAGCTACCAAAGTCTGAATGCCTGTCAGCTAGGATGCTATTGATTGGTGCTGGCAAAATGGGCAAATTAGTGATAAAACATTTGATTGCCAAAGGATGCAAAAAGGTGGTTGTGGTGAACCGCTCAGTGGAAAGGGTGGATGCCATTCGTGAAGAGATGAAGGACATTGAGATTGTGTACAAGCCTCTCACCGAGATGTATGAGGCTGCTGCTGCTGCTGATGTTGTGTTCACAAGTACTGCATCTGAAACCCCATTGTTCACAAAGGAGCATGCAGAGGGACTTTCTCCTATTTCAGATGCTTTGGGCGGTGTTCGGCTTTTTATTGACATATCCGTCCCCAGGAATGTTAGCGCCTGCGTGTCTGATGTTGACCATGCACGAGTGTACAATGTTGATGACTTGAAAGAGGTGGTGGAGGCTAACAGGGAAGACCGGCTCAGGAAAGCAATGGAGGCTCAAACCATCATCACCGAAGAACTGAAACGGTTCGAGGCATGGAGGGACTCACTGGAGACGGTCCCGACCATCAAGAAGCTCAGGTCATATGCCGACAGGATCAGGGCTTCAGAGCTCGAGAAGTGCCTGCAGAAGATTGGAGAAGACGTTCTCACCAAGAAGATGAGGCGAGCCATCGAGGAACTCAGCACCGGCATAGTGAACAAGCTTCTCCATGGCCCATTGCAGCACCTGAGATGTGATGGCAGTGACAGCCGCACCCTTGATGAAACGCTCGAGAACATGCACGCTCTTAACAGGATGTTCAGCCTGGACACCGAGAAAGCGATCATTGAGCAGAAGATCAAGGCTAAGGTGGAAAAAACTCAAAACTAAGATCAGTAAACCAATTTTCTGCCATTGTATCTATTATCTCCCGATCTGTCCAGACATTCTAATTCCAATTTTTTTTGAACCTTTGATTACTGAATCCTAGCAGAGTTTGTCAATTGTGTCGTGAATCTGTTGAGATTTAGGGAAAATTCTCTCCTTTGTACAATACTGTGTCAAGACTCAAGAGACCCATTTTTAAGCTGCACTATATACGCTATTTGGACCAAATAAACAGGAACCAGTCAATGTGTCCATGGATACTACTCTGTGAGCTTGTTTATTAACAATTCTGAAGTATTTTTTATCCGCTTTGTGGGCTGTGGCGCTGTTGCGCCGAATGGTCTATGCTTTGAGGATTTTATCTGATTACAGGGAAATTGAAGTGTTCCATATAGAACTATTCAAAATTTCTGTATTTCAAATAGGCATTCTCTTGACGGAGGCATGACTGGCTACCGAGGTAATTTTTTTTTAAAAAAATCAAACGTAATTATACAATTAAAAGTACAGTCCATAAACTAGTCTAGTATAATTGACCCATGGGTTTCTAATGCACCACGAATTTATGTGATGCAAAGGCTCCAGGGGCTCAGATAAGTAGCCTAATAGGCTCCAAAATGTGCTAGGTCTAGTAAGCTAGAACGCCACGGCTTCCGAATTGGGCCCGTTTGTACTTATTAGCGTCGACGATGACTTCTTACTCTTCTTCACAGCAAAGCTTCAGACTTCAGTGAGTTTCAAACAAACAAAAAAGAAGAAATGTTTACCACCTTCGAAATTTTTTTTGGAAGACACGAATACACGATAATAGTTTTCAAGAGAGATTTTTTTTCCCTTGTGTAATGGTGGTCCTCTTATGTTACTGGTGTTCCTCTAGAGTTCTTATGTAGCCATGCTGTTGCGCCTTGGGTTGTGGTTCAGCTAGGCGGCCGGTGGTGGTGGTGTTGCCTTCAGATGTGGTGGTCAGCTTCAGCCGCGATGGGAGCGTTTGTGTTGATGCTTTGCATCAGACTGTTGTAACTTTTTCTCCTTAAATGAATTGTCAGAGCTTCTACCCTCTTCGAGGTTTTACGAAGAAATAAATATAACCGTACATTCCTCTTGGTATACTAGTAATGATAGTATTTTTTTTAAGGAGGCTCTCTAATGATTAATTGGACGTGAATTATACTGCCTTCCTTATATTTTTTGCGATGCGTACCATTAAAAAAAGCGTCAGCACAAGAAAAACACACACGGCGAAAAAGAGGTAACCAAAGTCAGATCTCAATAATGTGAACCCTTTGACACACGGCACGGGTTCCATCGTTTTCGCTTCGTCACGTCACGAGCAATTCAGGGAGGAGGATCAGGATTCAGCTTCATTTGCTGCCGGGTTTAGTTAGGCACGTGTAAGAATATCGGTGAATTTGCAACGAAGACGGTCGCATTAGTGGGTACTTGCATAGTTTTATGCCTTTTTTTCCCCTCTTCAAATGCATCTTTTCTTTTCAAACAGGATGGTATTTTTCGATTCCCTGTCCGGATTAATTTGTTTCCTTTGAAATCATTGTGAATTTAATTCCTTCCCTCATGTAATTCCTTCCCTTATGTAACGCAGGGCTTTGTATAACAACTTGAGGCGATCAATACACCGTGCTGTGCTTGTTACGACGGTATCATGACTCAAACTCATCATCCGCGGTCACGCTCATATGTAGGACGAGTCAAGCTCTTAGGCCTAATCAAGATTGCTACCGTCGATCAGCAGGATACAACTTTTGTACTCTTCTGCACTCGTGAAAAGACGACCTGACACCCTATACACAGAACCATCCATGCCTTGTAGTCCAACGTAACAATTCAGTTATCTAACTTCTGCTGTTACTAAAATCTTAACAAGAGTGAGAAGGAGAATGGCCATGAGAGAGAGAGAGAGCATGGGGAATTGGGCTAAGACATATGCATTGTTCAAGACCCAGCTTATTATAATAGCTCAACCTGTCACATTATCATATTGATTATTATAATTTAGAAGTTACTATACTAAAGGGTCACATTTACTTATAGGACGCATTTGGACTTTGAGAGTTAGGCCTTCTACATTTCAGCCGTAGCGTAGCGTAGTATTTCAGAAAAATTTGAGTCTTTAAAGAGAGATTTAAATATTGTAAAAAAATTAAAAAATAGTTTTAAAATCTTTAAGAGGACTACTAATAACCACGTGAGAAAAATCATTACAAATTATTACACCAAATAGGCTATATAAAAAAGATAAAATTTAGTGAAACGCTACGCTACGTTACACTAAGTCAAAATGTACAAGGCCTTAAAGTAGCAAAAGTAGTTGGTGATTTTTTTTTTGGAATAAGTTGGTGATTTGTTGATCCATGGTCTTCAACTCACTATAAATCCACAAAGCAACACATTAATTTGCGTTCAAACCTCTTCTCCAGCTCTTCAAACTTCCCCTCTTCCTCTTCTTAATAGCGCCATGGTGAGCTCGCAAGACACCAGGCTGATGCTGCTGCTCATCACCACCCTTATTCTAGCAGACATGGCAAGCGTCAGCCAAGGCCGGAGACCTCCGTACCTGGACGCCATGGCTCTCGGCGGCGGCTCGCCGCCGGCAAAGGGCTACTTCTCCAATCAGGCATCTTCTTCGACCTCAAGGCAGCACCTTGGAGATGGTTACAGCCACATGCATGAGGTGTCCAAGAGGCTGGTGCCCCAGGGGCCAAACCCACTGCACAACTGAACCTTGTAGGAGGCATGCAGTTTTGTATGTATGTAATACAAATTACTCAGGCTTGTTTGAAAACAAAGTATTTTCATAGTTTTAAAATAATACTATGACTATGGTATTTTATACCATGAGACGTTTGGTTATCCCTCAAAAACTTTGTTTTTAAAACTGTGGTTTTGTCAAAACCGTGGTATTTTTGGAGTATTAAAACCTCCATTTTGAGTTAAAGCTTTTATTTCTCTTTCTTTACACATGGCCAGCACTTTGATAAAAAAGTATGCAACCAAACAGTTGGTCATTCAAAGAATACTATGGTTTTAATGGAGTATGATAAAATCATAATATTCATGTTAAAAAAAATTGGAATTCAACTATGGTTTTGAAAAACCATGCTTCCAAACAGGTCCTGAGTGTGGCTATCTTAGGAGTACAAGTATATACTGTATGTATAATGTATGTTTGCAACATTTGGCACTTTTGTCTAGCTGAGTGGATGGCAAGCAGTATCATGGTGTGAATAATGACAATTAATGTCACTAAAAATACTATTAGCAAGTGCAAGTTTCTTCAATGAATGATGTATATATATGGTACTAGTCAAAGAGTGTTTCAGGACGTAGTTAAGAGTTAGGACCTAGAGGGGTGTCATCTTTGTCTATTTGCAGCAGACTAGCAGAGTAGAATAAGATCAGCCTTGTGATGTGCATCAGTGCATGATAAGAACAGTTGCACTGATCATTGTGGATCCCATAGGGCATATGACAACTAACAGTTTAAAATTTCGAAGTCATACAATCATCCAAATGCATACAGTTGTTTAGCCAAGTAGGTGGCAGCTGATAGATTAAAGAAACAAAAAAAATATTTTTTCTGCCGTTCACCATCTTTACTTCGGTGAATAATACACCAGATAATGATGTGATCACAAAAAAGTTTTTTCTACTGTTTGGTAGGACAATAAGAGCAAATCAGGATTCAGGAGAGAGGTCAAAGTACAGTAAGGAACTGAATGTCGGCCCTTTTTTGGATCACAACCTGTACTCATAGTTTAAATTAATGTTTAGATGGGGTTTAACCGGTTAGGCAAGGTATAATTAAGTAGAGAAAAATGAAATGACAGAGACAAATGGTAGACATCACGCATAGAGGCAACATTGTTTGGCGTCAATCTAATAGCATCATGCATAATTGGAGTTGACAAACATCCCATACTTGGGACCGCTTTTCGAAGAGCAAAGAGGTCGCTGTAAGTTTGAAACCTTGATCAAGAGCAAACATCATTTAACAATGTCATTCACCTCAAGTGTTCCAAATGTCAACTTTCGGAAAGACATTTAGATTACCAAGATGGTGCCAAAGAGGCAAAGTAGGGGATCTCCAAGCACTAGATGTTTAAGTCAACTTTCAGATTCCAATTGGAATTCAGCAGCCGTCCAAACCAACCAATTTTTATTCCCAAATCGTACAACCCATGAAGCCAATCCACATACATGAGAGCAAATTTGCCACTGGACAAATTCCAACATGCCTAATCATTACATAAATCCACGTTTAGAATAAGGACACCTGCACACTTGAGAGAGACTTCGTTTACAGAACAGAGCCTCCAATTCTTGTAGACCAACTCACCTGTCTTGGACCTCGCCCAAATCCCATCCCCTTCTCTCTTCCACTCCAAACCCTCACTCTCTCTCAACATGAGGATGCTGGCATGGCACATGCTGCTTCTCTTCTCTGCGTGCATACTGGTTGCAGAGTTTGCTGGTTTCAGCGAAGGAAGGAAAACTATGGCACAGGCAGACACGCATTCAGGATATCCAGTGGAGCAGATGGTCAATTTGCCAAGAACACAGGAGCATCTTGTCAAGGTCCCCAACCCGATGTATGAAGCTTCCGAAAGGCTGGTGCCTCAAGGTTCAAACCCACTGCATAACTGAATGGCTGATGGGATTCTTTCTTGCTTATCTCTGTTCTGTTCATTGTAGTCTGTACTCTGTACAACTACTCATATAGCTGTGTTCTAGTATTGTAAATAGCACATTCAGGATCCAATAACTCTGAGCTGACAGTATATGGCATGCATGATGTATGATGATGCGGTGCAATACTGAACAGACAGTGCTTCTCAGCTTGTTTTTTCTCTTGAAACAATCTGAACAGACAGTGCTTCTCAGCTTGTTTTCTCTCTTGAAACAATCATATGCAGAAAAACAGGACACGCTAATTATCTTCGCCAGCTTATTCACCAATCCGAAACTAACAAGATTCAGGCTTTGGCTAGGTGCAAAAACAGGACACGCGGATGAACAAGAAGTTAAAAAAAAAAAACAATCTGCGCATGATCGCATGCATGCGGAAAATAAAAAAGGTTGGTGGTCTGGAGGGCGCACCCGCGAAGGGCGGGTGGGGGGGTGAGGCGGATCCATCCATCGGGTATGGAGGGCGGCCGCATCTTCTAAAGAGAGTCCGCAGCACTTGCCCAACCGCGCCTCCGGAGTGCATGTCTCGCGACAGAGGCCTACCGAGTCGGGCTTGATACCGACGAAGGGGCACCTCTCTTAGTTCACGCAATGGATCAGCCGCGCCGCATCCATCCGCACCACCTTCATGCCCCCGCTCGGGTTACAAGCCACCGCGACCTGGCTCGGCCACGAAAACATGGCGCCACCCCCTATTTAACCTGCTGGATCGAGCCCCGATCGGGCGAGGTGGGACTAATATGGCATGCGCCGCCGTAATAACCATGGAATTAATCGTGCCCACCCGCGGCGGAGAATCAGAGGGATGCACAGGGAGGAGCGATTCGGGTCGGCCCGTGACACGGCCCATAGAGAGAATTCCAGTTCCAAGGGCCCGCCCGAAACTCAATGATTTGATGATCAATATTCGAATGGAATGTCGCAAATCAATCATATTGAAAAAAAGGATAAATCACATGGGCTAAAGTGCATCAAGAATTCAATATGCAGCCTCTAATCTTATGCCCCGACCAAAATTACTTGCGAAGGAATCCAAAGAACTCACCTACCTGTTGAACATAACAGATCGATGAATCGATCCATCCCCATCAATCTGAGAAAGAACCTGAGTCCCAGTGCCAGCGGTGGGATGTACTAAGATGAATATGATAAATGGGAAGCGGCGGCGCAGTCTAGGAACGAGGATCGCGAGAGCTAGCTCATGGCGGAGGCTGCAATCGCGGCCGCGGGAGAAGCGGCGACGGCGAGAGCGCCAGAAGTGACGGCGACCATTGGAAGCCACAGCGTGGAGACCAACTACACCAGATCTGGCCTCTGGCCTCGCATAGGGGAACGCGTCACGTGTGGAAGAAGAAGCCGAGCCATGAAAATGGTGGGCGCGGCGGCGAGCAAGGGAGCAAGAAACTGGCGGCGGCGTCGTCTTCTGTCCTCTCTTCGTGCAAGTAGAGCAGACAGAGCTGGCCCTAGGGCACGAGGGATACGGGCCCTATTGGACTCAAATAATTATGGGCCGCCCCCTATGTCCCTGGAGCATATATTGTACACATATACGGCCGCAGGGTATCTGCTACAGACCTACAGTGCTCAACGCCACGACGGCCACCAGGTTGCATGCTACAGAGGCTCTGTTCATTGATACAAACAAGAAAGGGCTGAAATCAAAAGTTCAAAGCTACAATTCAATCTCTGGAAACCATCCAGTACATGAAACAACAACTCTTACCCCAAAAAAAAAACAAAAATTTAGCTTCCACTCTGCAGATTCAGCTTTGATAGCTGTTACCAAAAAAGAGCCTTTTTAAAGCAAAATTACAAAATCTTTCAGAAACTACAATTACAACTTCAGCATCTAACAGACTGACACTAAACAGTTAGTCCTCTTCCTCTTCTTTTCACAAATCTTCCTCCCACGTTGCCAAGTAAACTCAGCATGCGATCCGTCAAATGGTGTGCCACCATCCTTGTGATCTACTGAACCCCTCGCTTGCCGCCTGCCATAACATCGTTTCCTTGCAGCATTTCTTGCCCCAGATCATCCTGCAAGGCCGCACAACAACAGAACCAATCCAACCGCAAACATTATACAAAATTAGCAGTGAGAACATCTGGTAGATTAAAGACGATAACAAAGAACCTGGTTCTCCGGCAACAACTTCATAGTTGTCCAGTGAACTTTCACCAAGCCAAACACTTGCCACAAGATTAATCACCAGGTTCTGTACACCATACCACATTATAAATGTACTTAGCTAAAGGGAATTGGAGAAGAGCCATAGGTGCAAAGTTGTCCCACATTAAGGTAGTGGCTGAATGCAGAGAGAACAAAACTAAGGTAGCAAAACAGCTATCAATTTGAAATTAAAGGTTGTATCATATCACATATCATACTGGCTCTAATTATCTTCGCCACCTCTCCACCAATCTGAAACTAACAAAATTCAGGCTTTGGCTAGGTGTTACTGCAATGAACAACATGAGGCACTAGCCCCCGTCCTTTGAAGAAGCGATGCCAGAAATCTGTAGAAGACAGTTGCGGACAAGATGCAATACATGTGTATGGAATTTGCAAAGAGATCAAAACCAGTACAAAATACAATACAATCCTGGAACCAGATTGAGGGATTCAAGAACGAACAATACAGAGTTACAGATCAATCGATCGTTCATGACACGTATGAGCAATGCAGGTCTAAATTACTTGGAACTTCCCGCGCAAGAACACAATTGGGTCACACGCGGTCGGATCGCAAGAGCGATACGAGGGCTAATCAAGAAACGGATCACATCTTGGCGAAGGAGGCGGAGGATGCGGACCGGTCGTAGTAGTACTCCGGGAGGGCCTGGGGGCGGGAGAGCATGAGGGGGAGGCCCTTGGCCTCCTCAGGGTCCTCGTCGCCGTCGTCGTCCACGGTGTGGACGTGGATGCAGGAGCAGCGCTCCATGGACGCGAAGAACGCCGACGCGACGCTCGCGCCTACCCAGATCGCGTAACCCTCCAGCTTCTCGTATAACAAGATGCCGCCGCCGCCGCCGTCCATGGCCGCCGTCCTTGCCTCCGGCCGACGAAGGGAGGAAGGGAAGGGGGAATGGGGGTGGATCAGCGGTTATTTCTTGCGTTTGCCGTCGTTTTTTTCTCCTCTCTTTTTTTTGGCAGCTGCGGATTGTCTGAAATTGGGGAAGTGGAAGGGAAGGGAAGGGAAGAAGAAGCCTTCGGTTGTAGTTTGGACTTTGCAGTCTTTGAATCCTTTGATGACTGATGCATATGTGGCCCAATGAGCGACAAGGCCTGCCTTGAAAGCCCAAAGCCCACAGGCTCTACCATCAGGCCTGCGAACCTTCCATTAATCCATGTCGGCTCAAAATCTTTTCTTTTAAAGAGCTCGTTAATTTCCACGGGTTCGTAGAGAGCTATATAACAATAGTTTGCAGCGGAAAAAAAATACTTCACATACCGTCTACCAAACAAGTTTTTTTACTAATCCAGCTTGGCTAACTGACCCTTAAAAAATACTACCTCTGTTTTTTTTACGCCTTTGACTTTTGAGCACGCCTTTGACCATTCGTCTTATTCAAAAATTTAGTGCAAACATGCCAAAAAATAATTCATGTCTAAAGTATCTTTATTGATAAAACAAATCATAACAATATAAATGATACTTACATAATTTTTTTGAGTAAGACGAATGGTCAAAGATGTGTCCAAAAGTCAAATGCGTCAAACAAAAAAGAACGGATGGAGTATTTTTAAAGCATTTCCAAACATCTAGGCTAGCTTAGCACGTATATAATGTAGGTGCCTAGCTAGAAGTTTAGAAACAAATCTGGTTTTTTACCACATTAGCTTGCACATATGCTTAGAGAAGAGAGAAGGTGTCTCTAGTGCTTATAGGAGAGAAAATGGCTCTGGCATGGGTGCTAATACGATAGCCGCAGAATTTAAGCATGAGTACAATGCTCCTTACATTGAAGGAAATGTTTTATACGGAGATGCTTATTCACTCGTCCATAAGCATCTCGTGTTTGTATTGTACAAGTTGTATGGCCCAAACACGGTATGCACGAGTAAGCTTAGTATAGTTTGTCCGAGTTATACTAACTTACCGAGAGGTAGTCTCCTAGATCAACTTTAAAAAATTCGGTATTTTTTGATATTTTGTAAATAAAACTTTTGAAGATTTCTAAGGTTAAATATTTTGTCCATAAGGGGTGAGCCTCCGATTTCTATTACCATGAAAACAGCGGAAACAAAGAAGTACGAGAGTACGAACACTGTTTTTAATCATTGAACAAACTAATGGCCTGAACCAAAGGGAAACTATTCTGAAACCCGGAAACCACAATTCCGATAACAATCTCTCCTTTTCACAAAACATACCAAAAGTAAAACACCAGACCCTCAAACGTAGCCAGCAGAACTGTCCACTTCCACCTCAATTTTCATCACCTCTCGACCGCCCAGGTTTTTTGCCTGCTAGATAGTTTGCTGAAAGCCCCCAGCAAAGTACTCCCATTCTTCGCCACAGCATCCTTGTCTGCTAACAAATTGCGGTTTAGTTTTTTCATATGCACATCTTGTGCCAAACCTGCAATGAAAAAACATAAACGATAGGAACAATCTCTGATAGTAGATTGCATCTCTGTATTTACTATCACTAATACTCAAAGGTTAAATATTTTTGAACATATCCATTCTAAAAATAGCATTTACAATCGCCAAAAAGGCATTCCTTTTGTGACACCTATTTAAAAGTAGACAGACGGATCAAGATGACAACAAAAATCACCCAAAGTTAGCGTGGTCCGGTCCAGGTGTCCAACCACGACACGGCCCATTCTCGAGCCAACCACGCGGGCCGCAAGCCCGCAACGTCTCGCGAATCACGTGGGGCCCGTGCGGACGAGAACCGAGACCGGGAGGAAGGGAGGGATAAGACTCGATAAGATCGTGGATATCCGTCTCGCTCTCGCCTCGCCACCGCGCCGCGCGCCGCACGCACGCACGCACGCAGCAGCCACCACCACCCTCTCTTCTCCCCCTCCTCCTCCTCCACGGCCAGCGGCCGTCACCGCCGCGCCGGGAGATACGCGCATTGGGTTTGGGGATGGTCTCCTCCTGCCTCGCCTCGCCGGCCGCGGCCGCCGCCCTCGTCCGCCTGCGGCCGAGGGGGCGCCGCGTGACGTGCTCGGCGGACGCGGGGGGCAACGGGAGCTGCGGCGGCGCGCTGGGCGGCTTCGCGTGCGGCGTGCTCGCCGCCTGGGCGGTCGCCTCCACGTCCAGCCCCGTGATCGCCGCGAGCCAGGTTGGTGGCTTCCTCCAGAACCGTGTGACATTGCGCGGCGTGCTGACGCCAGCTGTTTTTCCTTGCATGGTTAGATGAATTCGACGGTATCTAGAACGAAACAATGTTGGGGGCGTCGCATTTTGATGGAACTAGGGTAGGGTAACCGAGTGGAGAAATTTCTTATGTGGATCGATTTTAGCCTCTGTCAAATGCTAACCTTAGCATGAACTCGTATTAATGTAACAGTAGGTCGAATTCGATAGTGCATAATAAATAATTGTATTGGATTGATTTTAACATGGATAAATTTTAGTTAATTTCAATGCTAATTTTAGTTCCCTTGGAACAAAATTGTTCTTAAATGATATTGCTTTTCCTAAAATGATATTCTTTCCAGGGAAAAATGATTTAGAAAAATGTAGGATTCGGCTGTAGACCCAGGATTTATATGATGGGTGTTCCTAATTACTAAAATAATATGATGGAAAAAAGGTGAAGATGTAAATATAAAATCACATAACAAAATATTCATAATAGAAACAGCGCCTAAAATAGACATACTCAAGGAAAATTATGTTCACACTGTTGCGCCCTTTCATTCTTTTTTGCCGCTTGGACTGAACCATAGTGCTCAAGACAGGTTGAGAGGGGAAGGAGTGCAATATTTATCTAGAATCTTCGATTTAAAAGTTGAGCATCTCTAGCATGTACTCTATAATATTGTAGCAGATATAGAGAGGCTGCTGGAGGAAAGAAATCTTTTAGAGTGTAGAGTAAATTGTGAAGAAAGTTTAGAGGGGTGGATAGAGGGGACGCCAATAGTGTTTTAGAGGGAAGATATAGAGGGGCAGTTGGTGATACTTATGTACTTTATCTATATACGTAGGCTTATTTCCTTAAAGAAGGTTGACTTCCACTAGATGTGTCTAATATACTTACTAATTATTGAGTGTTCTGTGAAATTATTTTGGGTGTTTTCATGGGCATGAAGCTGAACACCCATAAAGTATAAACCATATTATGTCCATGCACAGTTGGATTAAATAATTGTAGGATGCTTTTTTATATCAAAAAGATGTAGTTATTCGAAGACGAGTTAGACTTTTTTTTGGGGGAAAAATAATATGTAACTTGTATCACTTGAGCACTAATTAATGTTTTTAAAATTAAAGTAGTATGTTTGTCGATACGGCAAATTGGAATTTGGATATGAAAACATTGCAACACTAAACACAGTGATTTATAAGGTATAGGACACCTAAATTTAACCTGACTATTTACTAAATTATAGTTACTGGCTAGACATTTTATTTTTTATTAGTATATGGCATATGTGAATTATTATTTGCATGCACATGTAGAAGTTGGTGAACAAATCTGGTGAAGAGTCAAATACTGTGTATTGCTGAAATGATTGTTTGGGTTGCATTCATTAGTCAGATGTGCCCAATAAAGCATGCCCATTTTCTCACTAACATATGCTGGCATATATTTTTTTACTTCTGTAGCAATTTTATCTAGGAAGAAGTTCTGACAACTTTTTGTACAGTGAAGTGTAAGCTGCAAATTGTTCTTCATTATGTGATCCCTATAAGTATTACTTATATGTAGGTTGCCACTGTACAAGCATTTTTCAGAACTGCGTTATATATCATCAAGGCTTGTTTTCATTTCTCCAATGGTTTCGCTACTTTTTAGAAATAACATTATATTCCTAAAAAGAGAGGTAACATCATTCCCTGTTACTTTGGTTCGTAGAGGCTGCCTCCGCTCTCAACAGAGGCAAACAGATGCGAGCGTGCATTTGTTGGGAACACGATTGGTCAGGCAAATGGGGTGTACGACAAGCCACTTGATCTCCGGTTCTGTGATTACACAAATGAGAAAACTAATCTGAAAGGGAAGTCTCTAGCTGCGGCTTTGATGTCTGATGCAAAGTTTGATGGTGCTGACATGTCAGAAGTTATCATGTCCAAAGCTTATGCTGTGGGGGCAAGCTTCAAAGGTACCTAATTAACATGTAATACCGTTATTCACTACACCGTATTGCTGCATTGTTTCCAAACACCGAACCTTTTAGGTACACCTTTGTGTTGATCACTCTGCATTGTAAAACAGAACGCTAAACCCAAATCTTCCAAATGTTTTTCAGCAACGGACTTCACGAATGCAGTGATAGATCGTGTTAATTTTGAGAAGGCCGATCTCCAAGGGGCAATCTTCAAGAACACGGTCTTGTCAGGATCAACCTTTGATGACGCTAAGTTGGAAGATGCTATTTTTGAGGACACAATCATTGGCTACATTGACCTTCAGAAGCTATGCACCAACACCTCCATCAGCGCAGAAGGAAGAGGAGAGCTGGGTTGTAGATGATTCAGCATAATCGGTGTCGATCCACCATACTCTGTTCGTTTATGTTAATGTTTCCATCCTTTTGTAAGTATGTCAGGTGTGTCTCTATAGAGCCAGCATGACAAGATGTGCCCTTTCCTCGATACATAATACATGTATGTAAAAACCTTTGTATGCCTGCGGAAATATTCAGCAATAATGCACCACAGTTAATGTATCACTTGTATAATCTGAACTTGTGCACATAGCCAAATACCACATAGTAATGTATATATGTTACTGTTCACGATTGGCATTATTATTACTGGTGATGCAAGATGCATTCTTTTATTCCAAATCACTTGTGGCCACAATCTATCGCACTATGCGCGCTTGGCTGCCAACGTTATTGATCGCCTCCTGGTCTGGTTCCTTGGCTCCTGCTGCCATGGCTGCGCATTCTTGTATGCTGGCTCCTACAAGGGCCGTTGCTACTTGCTACTGACGGATACTGCTACTATATATGGCCATGCAGGCCATAGCAATCCCTAGATGCACTGCATCATCTAAATGGCCGGCCCGGCGCCGGGCACTTGCCGGTAAAGGTCCTGTCTTTGTCTGGGAATGCGGCGTGCTGCGACGGGTTCATGACTCAATCGCTGCCGTTGCCGTTGCTGCCAGTGTCGACGACGCAGGTCTCGACGCCGCCGGTCATCCAGAGGAACCACGCGTAGCTGCTCCGGTGGTGGCTGCTGTCCGGCTCCTCGTCGATGGCTCCGGTGAACATCTCCTCCGCTCCGACGTGGTCGCCGCGGGCGTGCCAGAGGAACATGGCGTACCGCCTCATCGCCTCGCCGTCCACCGGCTCGGTGGCCACCGCCCGCTTGAAGTACTCCTCCGCCCTGTCACCGAGGTTGAAGATGAAGTGATCGGCAAGGAGAAGCAGGCGAAGCTGGTGGGCAAGGGGGCAGCCATGTCGGCACGGGGTTGTACCTGTCGATGTCCTTGTCGATCTGGTACAGGAGCTGCGCGTAGTTGGACAGGATGAGGGAGTTCGCCTCGGAGGTGGCGATGATCCTCTCGTACGCCGCCTTCCGCCGGTGCGCGCGGGCGACGCCGATGGCCTCCTGCTCGTCCTCTTCGACGTCGCCCACCACCGGCGCGCCGCCGTCGCCATGAAGAACGCCGTGGAGGATGCCGATCCTCGCCCACAGCTCCTTCTCCATGTCCATCTCCACTAGCTGCGGAAGGCCGTCGTCGTCGTGGTCGGCGGGCGCCGCCTTGCCGGCCGACGCCTCGGCCTCCTTCGCCCTCATCATCCGCTCCATCTCCATCTCCACGGCCGTGCCGAGGCAGGACGCGACCAGCCCGAGCAGCCCGACGGCGAGGTCCGGCGACTCGAAGTGCACCTTGCGGAAGACCCACGCCACGGCGTCCCCGGCGCCGCGCGCGGCCTCGGCGGCGCCCCCGACCGCCACGCCCTGCACCGCCTCCACCGCCGCGACCAGCGCCGCCACGGCGCACCCGGCCGCGCTCGTGGCGGCCGCCCGGGGCACCCCGCGCCGCGCCGCCGCCAGCTTCCTCTTGGCCTGGATGGCCTTCAGCGACGCCGGCACCGCGGCTATCGACGGCGGCGGCGGCTGCTCGTTCCCACCGCACGCGGCGGCGGGCCTGCAGAACCGAACCTTGCCCCGCTCCCCAACCCTCGACGACGCCGCGGCGAACGCCACCGCCGGCGGGCTCTTCGGCATGCCTACCATGCTCGCCGGCGCCATCCTCGCCACCAACCGGAAACGGGAGCGAACCCCACCCAAGAATCACTCCCAACCACGAACGGCGGCGCTGTTCGGGATCCAAGAGGAGACGACCTTGGCTTGCGGGGAGGAGGGCGCGGCAATGGCGGCCATATATAGCCGCGGCCGTTGGCTCCGTGCCACCTTGGGAAAGCCATGGGCGTGGCCCGCACGCCCCGGCTCTCCCTGCGTGTCTCGCGCCAGTTCAACCTGGTTAATTTCGTCGCGGAAAGGCTCGGCCGCGCGGCGCTCTCGGCAAGGAGGGTTTTGGCCGCGCACCACCTGCGCTGACGGCGGAGGCCGTGGGGTCCGAGCTGGAGGGCGCGCTTTGCCGGTGCGTGCGGGGGAGTGGCCGGAGTGGAGGCCAGCGGCGCGCTCGGCGCACACCATTTTGAGAAGGCAACAAAAACGGAAGCGGATCAAACACAAATACACAAGACATTGCGTTGTGCCGTTGTCCATGGCCACGGGCACTTCTGCTTTGCAAATATATAAGCTGGCTTGTCGTCTGTATTGCAACATGCGCTTTGCTACGTATCGCTTTCTGGACTCTGCTGCGAATCGGACGTCCATTTTTTTTTTTTTCCAAATCATCGATTTTTTTTCCCAATCATCGAACATTGTTGCAGTGCTTTAAAACAAATGCTGTGATACGTTAAATCAAATGTTGTAATTTTGAAAATCAAATATCGTATCAAATGTTTTTACAACATTTGATTCAATATACCATAACATTTTGTTTAACATGCTGCAACTTTTGGTTCAACTATTATAATAACGTCCAATTTTTTTCTTTGCAAGGGATGTCTGATCTGTATCATTAGCGATTCTTTCTGTACTAAAAGAACATGCACAACGTTGGAAAGTAGTTTAAAAGATTTGCACAGATAAAGTTTTAAACGCCAACTTTTATGATATGGAGTACGTGACTATAAGAGTAGCAATTATAGAAAATTCAATATTTTTTTTTGGTGTTTCATATGTTTTGCAGGGGGATAAGTAAAGTAGTTTATCTAGTACTCTAGTAGCGCAAAATTGAAAACTACTCTTTGTAGCATTAACTTGAAAATTTTTTTTTGAAGCAATGACCTACAAAGTGATCTTCAAGTTAACATATTTTCCAAATTCTCACTAAGTTGGTTTCGGAGGTTATTTGTATTGCATATAGAAAGCATTTTTTTTTTTTGAAAAAAAAGGCATATATGGTAGGTTGGACGTTGCGGAGTCCCTAGGAATGTTCTCTAAAGTGATTTTGGGTTGTACCACGTATGAAACCGAGTGGATTTATTTTTCACCCATATCTTTCTATTTTTTTTTACTGAGAATCAAAATTTTAGATCCGCAAACCATTCCGACCGACGGTCAGAATTTCTTCAAATATTGTTAAATATTGAGTTTATTTGAGACTTGTGCAAAACTCAGATTGGAGAAAAATATGGTCCCTATATATGTTTCCTTTATTAGAACTATGTCCTTTTTTTGTTTTAAATTGGTCAGGTGTTCTTTTTACCTTGGAAAATTGTACGGTTACCCGATGGGGAATTAACAATATTTAGACAATATCAACACTACAGCGGAGTTTCCATATCAGTCTCTAAATTTAGATATTCTAGTCTCTCGTGTCTTTATATTTAAAGATTTTCTCTTTAATCTTTATATTTTTTGAGATCAAAACTCTGATGAAGTGAATGCAAATATAAAAGAATAAATAGTAGTTTGGAGATGGATACAGAGAGAAGAGATGTTGTTTAAAAAGGTCACTGATGCGTGGTTGCACGTGCCTTCGGTTTCCATCGTTTGACGTGGAAAGATTTGAGTACATGACGTGCATGTTTGATGTCTAATTATTTTGAAATACTCCCTCCGTATCAAAATATTTGACGCTTTTGACTTTTACACAAACGTTTGACCATTCGTCTTATTCAAAAAATTAGCACAAATATGTAAAAAAATAAGTCGTACTTCAAATATATTTAATGATAAAATAAATCATAACAAAATAAATGACATTTGTATAAATTTTTTGAATAAGACGAATGGTCAAACGTTTGTGCAAAAGTCAAAAGCGTCAAATATTTTGATACGGAGGGAGTAATCTTTTTGAGTACATGATTCATTCTTTACTACATAATGTTATTTTTCCTTCTCTCGTGTTCAATTCAAGGTACAAGATTGGGTAGATGTAAGAGCAGCGCCATCCTATCTTGTTCTCTATATTCCTTCTTTACACTATTTATTTTCTATATTTTTATCATCATTAGCAGAGATTGTGCTAAAAGAATATAGTCTCTAAATATAGTATCGGAAACGCTACAGGCCGGGCGTCCGGCTCGTCCGGACGCGCCGTGGCCCGGCCCGCGTGAGGAGGGCGAGAGAGCATGCAGCACATGCAAGTGGGTCCCATGGCATTTTATTTTTTCGGTGACCATAATTTTTGACTGGGTGCTCCAATCTACAAACCGTTTGCGCCAACGTGTTCCTCGTATTTTTACGAACAAAACAAGATATGTTTTGCCATATAACTCTTCAAACTTATCTGGTGAAACTTAGGGCTCGCCTACTGAAACTTGGGTTTCGCCTAGTAAAACTTGGGTTTCATACTCGTAAAACTTTGTCGAACTGTCAAGTTTCATCAGGTTTCATCCAAGTTTTTTCAAGTTTCTTCAAGTTTCATCAGGTCAATTCAAGTTTCATTAAGTTTCAACAGGTTTCATCCAAGTTTCATCAGGTTACATTGAAGTTTCATCAGGTTTCATCAGAACACGGCCAAGTTTCGCTAGTATAGATGTAAGTTTCATAAGTGCCTTCTCCTAGTTCACATTAAAAAAAGTGAAAAAGTGAAAAAAAAAAATGCAAAAAGTATTTAAAATGGGTTGCTCTCGATTTTAGAAGAATTATGAAATTTATTTCACGCATTTTGAACACTGTTTGAATTTTATACAAAAATCAGAAATTTAATTGGAAAATTGATCAACCGACTGCTAGTTATCTAGTCGCTGTGCCTGTACGCGCGCTTTTGCTAGTCGCTGCGAGGAGCGTTGGATCGGTGCGGTATGGATCGATCCGATGGCCCTGGCAGGTCCAGACGGAGCGCCAGGCGTCGGACGCTCGCCATATAGTATAGGAGAGTATAAGTTTAGAAACTGGCCCTGTTCTTTTGAGCTAATTTGAACGGCTGAAATGATTAAATTTCTATAGCTTTTTGAGGTAATTTCAAGATTTGGATCTAGTTTGTTTGACTTATCTTTTAAAGCGTTAGGATCCACCTTTGAAACATCAATAAAAAATAGACTTAAAAACTCAAAGCATATATATTTTTAAAACGTAGATAACCTGTTAAGCGTTAAGCTGTTAAATTGTTAAACTAAAAAGCCAGGATCAAAGACTATGTTGCATGGTGTATGAAGATAGATGGGTCGTAATAGTGTTTTAGGCTGTTTGGTTGCCTGCATCCAAAGAGTTTTACATCTAGAGATACAAAACTAGGGTGTTTGGTTGTCTTCTCACCCATCTGAACCAGGCTCTCCAGATGCAATTAACCCCTCCAGGCCAGGCTCTGGAGATACGACCAAATTGGGCGTTTCCCCAGAGCCAGGCTTCGCAGATGCAGCAACAACCACATGCGTGACACATGTGATTCATTTATTTGCTATATCTTTTGATTAGTATTTTCGATTACCAAATCGATTTCAAAAATGGGTTATTGATATTTGTTCGAATAAAACGAGACCACACTTGCCATATAAATTTTAAAAATTTAAAAGGAAAAAGTCTACGTCGCCCCCTGAACTATTGACCTCCGTCTACTTAACCCCCCGAACTATGAAACCGGGTATTCTACCCCCCTAAACTTTGTAAAACCGGGCAAATCACCCCCTGGAGCAGTTTCGCAGATGGTTTTGCCCACGTGGCAGCTGACATGGCGTTTTCATTTCTTTTTCATTATTTTTTTTTATTTTGGCCCACATGACATCCTCCTCTCACCCTCTTCTCCCTCTCACATACTCTCTCTCCCGGGCGACGGTGGCGGGCGGCGCGGAGCGAGGAGGAGGCCTGGGCGCCGGCACCGGCGACGCGGAGCGAGGAGGAGGCGTGGGCCGCCGCGGCGGCCGGCGCGGAGCGAGGAGGAGGGCCGGGCGGTGGTGGCCGGCACGGGGCTAGGAGGCCGCCTGGGCAGCAGCAGTGGCCGGCGCGGGGCTAGGAGGCGGCGGACGGCGGCGGGCGGCGCCCAGATCCGGTGGCGGCGAGGAAGACGAGGAGGCGGCGGCGCCCGGATCCGTCCGGCGGCAGGATCCGGTGGCGGCGGAGAAGACGAGGAAGAGGCGGCGGCGCACGGATTCGGTGGCGGCGGGGAAGACGAGGTGGCGGCGGCGCCCGGATCCGACCGGCGGCGGGAAAGGCGAGGCGGCGGCGGGAGCGGCGGCGCTGGAGAGAGGGAGAGAGGCTCCCGCCGCCGCTGCTGAGAGGGGAGAGGGATCGGAGAGGGAGCGAGAGAGAGAGAGAGAGAGAGGACCTTGAGAGGGGAGAGATGTAGTTGACATGTGGGCCAATGTAAATAGTATTTGAAAAAATAAAGAAATGCTGATCGGAATGCCATGTCAGCTGTCACGTGGACAAAACCACCTGCGAAACCGCTCCAGGGGGTGATTTGCCCGGTTTTGCAAAGTTTAGGGGGTAGAATACCCGGTTTCATAGTTCGGGGGGTTAGGTAGACAGAGATCAATAGTTCAGGGGGGTGATGTAGACTGTTTTCAATTTAAAATGTTCATTTTTGAATTTATTTATTTATGGGACTTTCTTTTGAATTTTTTATTTTCATAATTCATTTTTTGTTATTTTGATTTTAAAGAATTATTTTTTAATAGGTTTAATCCCTCTTTTGAATTTTTTTATGCCATTCTGTTCTTACTGTAGTCAACCAAACATCTCTACGTACCCATATAATTTCATACACCTAACCAAACAACAACCATTTGTATCATCTCAGCCTGGTTCCAACCAGTTTGGCTTGGCTCATACAGTCTGGTTCAACTGAGAAGGCAACCAAACAGCCTATTAGGAAACCCGCTAGGCATGTTTTAAGACGTTTTTCACAGTAAAAAAGAGAGAGGATAAACATGTACGGTAGGCTTTTCACGTCTGAGACTGAGGACAAACCAGAGTTGGCATCTCGACGCAACTAAACTCGATTGTACATTTGACAAGGAAAAAAGCACAAAGGATATGCAACGTTTTGTGCTCCATTTATGCCGGCTATTTTGTGATTCATTTGTGTTGACTTCGGTTTGTAATATGCTAATCACAACATATAAAACATACTAATAAATCATCTATGATCTTCAAAATCAATTGATTGCTACCTTTCCACCGGTTCTTAGGCTAAATGTTTTAACACTGCGTGGGTTGTAACAAAAACAACATTAAACGTTACCAAAATCTTAAAAGTAGCCTGCTATTGGAAAAATAAGTCGTCTATAAGAAAATGAAGACATTAGACAATTTGTTGTTAAGTACTCCCTCCGTCCCAAATTATAGGTCGTTTGACTTTTTTGACACTAAGTTTGACCGGCTCGTCTTATTCAAAAAATTTGCAAAAATTCAAAAAATTCCAACTCATACTTAAAGTATATTATATGCTAAACGAAATCATAGTAAAAATAAATAATAATTCCGAAATTTTTTGAATAAGACGAGCCGGTCAAACTTGGTGTTAAAAAAGTCAAACGAACTATAATTTGGGACGGAGGGAGTAATATTTTTAGCGTGGCTGCAAACAGCATCATGCGGATGGACGCCACTGCACGCCGCATGCGTCGCCGGCGCCGGCGCCCGTACCCGCCTTGGAACCAATCCGACGTCACCATGGTGGGTAATAATAGCAGTTCGTATCCGAATAGGTCATAGGGTATGTCATGTTTGAATAGTTTTCGTAGCTTATAGGTCATATCTATACCTAATAATAAAGCAAGGTGGGTTTCTTCTTCCTTTTTCTTCCGTCTTCTGCCGTTTGTCCGTGATGGGAGGAGTCTGAAGATAATCCATGAAATCTAATCACAAATTCTAATCTAATTCTATGCCACGTCCAAATCAAATTAGAATTCGTATTAAACTAAACATATTAGGCTACACGTTGTATTATGCTAGGATAGAATCCACATCATCGAACGGGCACGAAATCGTGAAGAATTCGGGCTCTGTACATAATTTATACACTATATATATTTCGGCTACTCGAGCAGAGCTTGGACAAAAGAAGACGTATCTGCTTCATCTTTACCAATCAAGGAGACGGCGGCAGCAAGTAAATCACTAATCGAGCAGAGCTTGGATAGAAGAAGACGTTTCAAGGTCATCCCCCCTTCCTTCTGGACATAGCAAGAAGTAATACATGTTTGCTTGTGTTAGCATGTACTACTTTTTTGTCCTGAACTTCTGTGTAGAAATACTGGCATATACCAATAGTTGCATCATCATAAGCTTTCTTTTGTGATTAATTTTTTAGGTATAGCTAATGCCATAACTACAAAATAAAAAAGTACCGCATTAATGTTGTCGAGTCCATCGTTACAATATATTTTCTCATTTTCCTAATTTATGTTAACAATAACACTTCACCTTTTCACCGTTGATTCATTCTAACAACGATTTAATGTTGTTGCGGGATACGAAGGAGGAGCTCCCGACGATCAAATCAGCTCAACTTGCTGTGTTGCTTCCATGTCGATAGCGGCAAGGATTGCATAGGTGGCAACTTATCCGATGTAAGGGATTCTCCGGTTACTCCGGCAGCAGCGGCGACGGAGGAAACCATGCATCGAGATTGCTTAAACAAGATTGAATCAAACAATGTTGAGGATTTTGATGTTCGTCCCTTAAAGAAAGTCAAATTTTTTGATTCAATTGATGGTTGTGTCTAATTGCCATCACCTCCATCACCAACCATCCCATCATCATCTCAAGTTTCCGAATCGAGTTATTTTGAATCATATTAGGAATCGGAGGAACACAAGCAATTTAAAGTTAATGAAATATATGATAATGCCCCACAAGGTATGTTTTCCTTTAACTACATTGGCGGATGCACATTTATCCGTGAATAATTATTTAGAATTCTTGGTGGTGCACAGTTGCTTCTAGCATAATATATTAGAGCGACTTTTAGTGAACTTTGCACAACATTGAAGTGAGGTCAAATTACTAATTTTCGATGATGTCTATTGGATAAATGGATTGGAGGATCAAGCTTTCCATGTGATAAAAGTAGGCACTATTTTTTTCGTTGCAACGCACGTGCATTTTTGCTAGTAAGAGATTGATTTTGTGTAAGACTACAATTCGTATACGAGCAGGAGTTTTGTCGTTTAACTGTATAAAAGCAATGGAAGAGTTTTGTCGTTTAACTGTATAAAAGCAATGGAAACGCTGCCGAGGGAGCAACACAATCGTTGAAGCACCACCAAAAAATCTTTTGTTTTGTCTTGCGCAAGAAATTACTGTTGCCCAACGCGAGAGGCCACCGGTACTTGCACATATCGTCGAATACGTGATCTTGCGTTCATGAATTGCTTGAGCCACGACCAGCTACCGTCGTCGTCATCGAGAGGAGCCAACATAGTGGTGGGGCACGATGGTTCGCTGTCGTTGTCTGGCATGCATTGTGTTGGCTCGTTGGACAACATCGCCATCGTCAGTGATAAGCTGCGAGAAACTCTTAAAGGACTCGAGGCCTCGACGCCGGTGCTGGTCCATAGCAAGATTCTGACGGCTTCTGACATGAAGCTTAGCCAAAACCGTTTGTTCGTGTCATGCAAGAGTTGGCATAGCCTCAAGCCATTCCCGCTTCGCAAGATCTTGACGAAGGAAGAGATCCGCTATGTGCACGGCAAGGGTCATCAGGGGATTGCGGTGCAGGTCTACGATCGTAACGGCCAATCGTACACACTCACCTTTAAGTACCTGGATAGCAGCGTAGGCTACCGATTCATTAGAGGTTGGAGTGAATTCCTGAAGCGGCACAACCTTGCTGTCCGAGAGAAGGTGAAGAAAAAGAAGGCGACTTTGCTAAAAAGCAACCAACGGCGTTTCGCCCGCACCTTGCCAACAGCTAGGATCGAGGGGCGCACGTGCGAGGACAGTCATTTGCCCCGCAAACGCTCCCAAAAGAAGGGCAGCTCCAAGGTTGCCAATGAAAAGGTTAAGATTGAAAACCCAGTCATGATAGAGTTGTGGGCATTCCGTTCGCAAAAGCTAGAGCACGGTATCGTCGGCCATCCGGATGGCATGCTTGGAATGGTAATGATGCACTACCTTGAAGGTGATGCCGAGCATGCTGATGTTGTCCTCTTGGGAAACAATGAGCATGACAACGCCGCTGACGAGCATGCAGAGGAGGAAGAGGTGGAGGAGCTCAGTTCAAATGATGCACATACGGAAGCTTCATTAGAGGACAAAGATGCGATGTTGGACGAAGAGAATGCCGACGAGGATGTGCACGAACAGCCTTCACCAGAGCACCGATCACGCGACGCCACTTCGGGCGAGAACGAGGCCAACGCCGATGCTGAGGTAGGCAGAAAAATTATTGATGCATATTAGCCGTAGTATGTTTACAAACTGCGTATAACTTAAACGTGTACGAGCCGATAGATGAGATTTGAAACCATTCGATTGTCGTCAACTAAACAGGATAAAAAAAGATAAATAAATAAATAATCTTTATAACAAACTAATAAAACCTGTTTTAATATATTGGAGATAAACTTTAACCCGTCGCAGGAGCATCGGGCGCTGTCGCCATCGGCAGAGGAGAAGCACCGGATCGAGCGGGTGGCGCGGTTCGTGGCGCGCGACAGGGACGGCGAGATGGCGGAGGCGCTGCTCCGGCGGCTGCTCAAGATCACGCGCAACGGCCGCCGCTGGGGGTTCCTCTCGCGCGACCACCCGCTCCACCCCTACTACCTCCAGCACAAGGTCTCCGAGCAGGGCCGCATCCTCCGGCCGCGCACCACGACGGCGGCGGCGGCGGATGCAGATCAGCCTCGCAGAAATCGTTAACAGGCTGACGCCGCAATGAAGCAGACGCTACTCTCTCTTAGTTTTCTTTGTCGTTTTTTTTATTTAGCCATATCTATATATATTTATGCCAGCATTGATGTGCCATTGCTGAAATTGATCCTTTGAGATGATTCTGTGAGGACATATGAAGCAACTGCGAATTCGATCACATGGTAATTGTTTGCTTAGCTAGCTGCAGCGATGTGTGCTTAATTACTCTCGGATTCAGGAGATGCCCTGTGTAACACAAATGTTTATGAGCCGATAGATGAGATTTGAAACCGTTCAATTAATGTTCATAAAATTAGATATAAAAAGATAAATAAATAAATAAATAAATAATCTCTATAACAAATTATTAAAATTAATCTAATATATTAAAAATAAACTCTAAATCTGATCTGAAATATTAAAGATAGATTATGAGTTAGAGGTTAGCGTAAAAAAGATTATGAGTTAGAGATATTGATACAAATTTAGCCGCGCAAAAGCGTGGTCACCTTATTCGTTATATTATTAAAGTTGAGGAAAACAAAGCCAACACAATGCGCCACGGCGTCCGAAAATCCTCCACCATCCGATCAATATGCACCAAATCAGATAACCGTTCAATTGTCGTCCACCAAATCAGATAAAAAAGATAAATAAATAATATTTATAACAAACTACTAAAGCTGATATAATATATCAGAGATAAACTCTAAATTTGATCTAATATATATATTACAGATAAATTATGAGTCGAAATTATCTTAAAAAAGATTATATGTTAGAGATAAACTCTATATGCCAACACAAATTTAGCCGTGCAAACACGCGGGCCACCTTACACGTTAGTAATATGTAGTGAAAGTTGTATTTTAAAGATTGTGTAGATAAAAAATATCAAATATTTGTGACGGCGAAGTAACGTTATACGGGAACTTCAACTATATGTGTAACACCTTTTTTAACAAACAAAAGCAGGAAAGCTGTAGTTGAATCTAACAGCATGGCAGCTATTTCGCATGCGCCTGCGCGCGGCGAAATTGCGCAGGCGCCTGCGCGTTGCCGTTTGGTGCAGGCGCACGCAGCCATGCGTTGTACAGGTTCTTTTTTTCCATTTAAATTTCTTTTTTTCATTTCTATTTTATCTGGAGTTCAAATTGCGTAGAAAAAATATCATAATTATTCTAAAATCCTAATCAACCCATTTTCAATAATTTTCTATTTTTTATTTTTTTGCTATTTTTTATTTAATTAGCACTCAATTAGTGAAAATTCCACTAAATTTCTACTGTTTTTCCACATTTTCATTTATAGATTGATTTTATTTTTGTTTACTATAGATTATTTTGTTTTGTGTTGATTATAGATTTATTTTTGTTTGTTTATTATAGATATTGTTTTTATTTTTTTGTTTATTAGCATAGATATATTTTTTGTTTATTATAGACAAATGGGTTGCTCTCGATTTTAGAAGAATTGTGAAATTTATTCCACGCATTTAGAACACTGTTTGAATTTTATTAAAAAATCGGAAGTTTAATCGGAAGTTGATCAACTGCACGGTAATTTATCTAGTCGATCCTATAGGCGGACGCGGGCGCCATGCAGCTGTTGGATTGGCGCGGTACGCGCTGATCGGACGACTAACAACGCGCTGGGAAGGGCACGTACGCGGGAGCGCATGCGTGCGTTGGATCGGCGCGGTAGCCGGCCACCTGACGGCTGGGGTGGGTTCGGCGCGCCAGCGTCTGGACGGACGTCCGGACGCTGGCGCTCGCCTTAAAAATATCAAATATTTGTGACGGGGAAGTAACGTTAGACAGGAACTTCAACTATGTCACTACTGGAATGTCCCAATTTCGCGAGGGCCGAAAAATAAACACGAGGGCTGAAACAAAGCTCTCGTAATAAAACCTAAAATCACGAGGGTATAACTCAGCCCTCGTTAAATATAACATATTTACAAGGGCCAAGGAGAAGCCCTCGCAAATAACGAAGAGAAGCAGGCTACTCACGAGGGCCCGTATCTGGCCCTCTCGAATAACCGTAATTCGCGAGGGTTAAAAAGTGGCCCTCGCGAAAAAGGATGCCTCAGCAACTACTCGCTAGGGTCCTACTTCAGCCCTCGCGAATAAAAGGCCCACAAATTGAAAACCAAATCCCTCTCTAAGCCTTAAATCTCCCACACATTGTGATCTTACCTCATTCTTCAGCAGAAACTGTTTTTACTCCGATATACCGTGAAGGATTCTCCCCCGAATTCGAATTCGATAGAGAAAAGACGGAGCCATCATCAGTCTCTAGAGGACACAAGTGATAAAAAGTGTGTAACGGGTAATGCGTAATATCTATAATTCATAAATAATGTTTTTTATAATTTGCTGACATGAATTTCCGAAATGTATATTAGAATGCTTAGTATATCGATAAGCTGATAGTGTGAGATAAGAAAGGGTTAGTATCACAAAAATTCGTTTTATGTTTTTTTTTCCTATTGTAAAAATCGGTACATTAAAGAATATTATTAACTCAAACATATTTTTAACTATTATTTGGTATTTTTAAAAAATAATTTGAGTGGAGGTTGGAAGGGAAATATTAATTAGTAGCGAGGGTTCCTTCGAAAACCCTCGTATATAAGTATTATACGCGAGGGCTTATATGGCCCTCGTATTTAAGGGCAGTTAGACACGAGGGCCACAGAATGTACCCTCGAATAAATGCGTGCGCCCTTAGATCGCGAGGGCTAGGGGCCCTCGTTATTAGAAGGCTGCTGTGCTGGCCAGCGGCGGGAAGAGCTGGGCCCACCAGACAGCGACTACTACTTAATCGCGAGGGCTGGGCAGCCCTCGCAAAAAAATCGCGGCATGTTTATTCACGAGGGCCAACCGGCCCTCGCGATTAGATGGCTCCTATGCTGGATAGAGGCGGGCAGTGCTGGGCCCACAAGGCAGCGAGGACGACTGAATCGCGAGGGTCATCTAGCCCTCGTAAAAAAAACGCGGCTTCTTTATTCCCGAGGGCCAGCTGGCCCTCGTGATTAGGTGGCTCCTCTGCTGGATAGCGTCTGCTATTGCTGGGCCCACTGGCAGTGACTATACGAGTTAATCGCTAGGGCCACCTAGCCCTCGCAAAAAAGTGCAGCGTGGTTATTCACGAGGGCCAGCTGGCCCTCGCGATTAGTTTCCTCGTATAGATCTGATAACATCTCGGACTTAGGCAAAAATGTGCCAACCCCGAGCTCCCTTGCTGCCCTAGGCCGCCGCCGCCGCCGTGCTCGCCGCCGCTCCGGCCGCCCTCGCCGCGCCCGACGCCTCCGCCGCCGCACCCCCTGAGTGGGTCCAAAACTGTCCGGAAGCTTGGGATGGACTTGGTCATTATTGGAATAGTCCAGAGTTCAAGGCCAAGTCTCAGCAGTCTAGGCTCAACCGGGCGGCGCAAGGAGTCGTCAAGTACATCGGGAGGTGGTCCCTGCCATTTTTCAGAAAGAAAGAGGTAATAAGCAATTCTTTAACTCATTTTTTTATGTTTTTTCTCTATGACCCACAATGTGATGCAGTCCGAGAGGGCTGGGGAAGACATAGGTGCCTTGGAATCCTACAGGAGGGCAATGACACCGAAGGCACAACGAGAAGCTCCCAATCCAGCCGTGGCACCACACGCGCAAGACAAGATTGTAAGTGCAATCTATATCATTATTATAATGTTTATCACTACTTGCTAATTTCAGTAGTTTTGAATGCAGGAACGGTACGTGCAAGCGTACAAGGAGACGCACGGCCCAGACAGTGACCCGTACGCGGAGAAGGAGCTGGACGCTGAAGTAATCTACACGCATATGGGGCATAAGTCGCACGGTCGCTACGGGATGGGCTCCGACCACATCAGGTGAATTTGATCTTTATTTGTGCCATTCCTTTGGTCGCCGTGTTACATGACATCTACATACTAACCACACTTTTCTGTTGCAGGTCCGGTGGATTTATGCGCGATGCTAGGTCCCGCCAAGCCGCGTGGGACAGAGCTCACGAGAGGGAGATGGAGAGGGAGAGGGAGAGGGCGGAGGAGAGGGAAAGGGAGAGAGAGGAGCGACACAGGAAAAAGCTTCATGAGTTGAGGTTAACCATGAAGATGTATCAAAGAGCGGCTCAGGAGCGGTGGGAAAGAGAACAACAACAAAGGTGGGCTGAGTTCATGAGGCTCCATTCAGGGGGCAATTTCGTGCAGGTATTCCCATTTAACCTCTTTCATCAGTTATATCAGATCCTCATTTATTTGCATTAACACTATATTGATCACCAATGTGCAGGGTGGATCGAGCAGGCATGTTGATCAACGTGGCGGCTCTAGTTACTCGCCTAACGGGGGACCACGGCCCTTTGTTCAGGCCCAAGATGCGGTAGGTGTCGTCACTTCATCAGAGTCTAACCTAAAGTGTCAATTGAAATCAAACTTAAATTCTTAATGCTTTCAAGGCTCCGCTCCATCAAGTCAGATCCAGGGAGTCGATCACGATACTCGGCGCGAGTGGGCGGATGCTGGGGCTGACGGATTTCTAAGCCTACTAAGCAGTCCTTCGCTCTTCCCTGCACCAGGAGTGCTCCTTCGGTTTTCCCTCCACCGGACGATACTCCTTCCATCTTCCCTAATCCGGACAGAAATTCGTGATGGATGGAGACTATGCGTATGGTGCTCTTATATGTATATGCTATGTATAATGGTAGCTAGAAATATCGTGTATGCGGATATATGTTTTGTGCTTCGTCGATGTGTCGAGGATGTGGATGTGTGGATATCGAGGATGTGGATGTGTGGATGTCGATGTGTATATGTGTATGTCGATGTGTCGAGATGTGGATGTTGATTGATATATATATGCTGTGTTTTCTGCTGTTGAAATTTGTTTCAAATTCATATTTGAAAGCTTTTTTTTTTCTGAATATGCTTATTCGCGAGGGCTAAAGGGCTCTCGAAAAAACAGCAGGACAGAGCTATTCGCTAGGGCCAGATAGCCCTCGTAATAAACCACGGGACACAGCTATTCGCTAGGGCCAAAGAGCCCTCGTGATTAGAAGGCTATTCGTGAGGGCCACATGGCCCTCGTGATTAGCTGTGGGCAGGGAGGCTATTCGCGAGGGCTGCGTGGTCCTCGCGAATAGTTGTTTCCTAGCTCCTGCTCGCGCCAGGGAACGTGGGCCCCACACACTTTTCGCCAGGGCTAGGAGACCCTCGCAATAAAGCCGCAGGCCAGTCAATCGCGAGGCCCACACACTTTTCGCCAGGGCTGGGAGGCCCTCGCAATAAAGCCGCAGGCCAGTCAATCGCGAGGGCGCAATAAAACCCTCGCGATTAACTATTCGCGGGGGCCATGCCCTCGTGTTTTGTTGTTATTTGCGGGGGAGCAGTCGCGAGCACCTATTCACGAGGGCTGGCCCTCGTGAATATTAAATCACGAGGGCTTCTGCCTTTCTCGCGAGGGTTTTTAGCCTTCGGTATTGAGGGAGATTCCTGTAGTGTGTGTAACACCTTTTTTAAGATACAAAAGCAGGAAAGCTGAAGTTGAATCTAACAGCATGGCAACTTTATTCTGAAACAACGTAGTATAATAGTAATAACTAATTCATGACGATACAATCATCGATCAACGTGAACGACATGAGCACGTTAATCTCTCCCTGCACTGCCAACGACTAGCCCGTTCAAGCGTCGGCCCACGTGACCCGGACCCTCCCGACGTCGGTGTCGAGCCCCAGCGCCTTCCACACCGCCGGCGAGGAGTCGACGATGTTGTCATCGCAGCCGCGCGACGAGTCGCACTCGTCCACGACCCTGGCCAGCACGGACCGCCCGGCGGCGCTCGTGATGCGTATCATCTTGTTGCACCGCCGCGTGCCGTCGAGCCGGAGCCAGCCGCTGGACAGCGCCACCACCTTCTCGCCGTCGTCGTGGAACCGCCCGTCGCAGGCGGACGCCCCGCCGCCGCTCTCCCCGCGCTCGAAGCCGTTCACCGTCATCACGGCAGGGGTGTGGGCCGAGACCGGAGGCGAGCTCCGGGACGAGGCCAGCTGCAGGAGAGCAAGGACGGCCAGTGCAGCCACTGCAAGCTTGGCGTTCGCCATTGCTGATCTCGGTTGGTTCCTTGCTTGCCTCAGCGATGAGCAGTCCGAGAGCACCTGAGCTGTGTGCTTGAGCTGCCTTGCTTGGGCGGTTTATATAGGCGATTGCTGCAGGCAGAAGACAAGATGGTGATTGCATGTGCATTGTGCTGTTCTGATCTGCGAACAGCGAAGGTTGCTCGGCAAATACGGCTTGACTGATAATCGTGAGGGACGGCCGGTAGAACAATACTCTTTGTTTTTTGGATCTGGTGTCGCCGGCAATGGATGTACCATTGTGCCGTAATATCCGAGTGAAGAACAGGTCGTTGGTGAAGCTGTAAGTTACTGGTTCAGTTCAGTGTAGCTAGCCATGTAGGCAGTAGTGTCCGTAGCAACTCGAAAGAGCTGCCGCAGATGACCTTCTTCGATTTACTACTGGAGGTCCTGCGCCTTTAAGGGACGGCCGGCGGCCGTTTTATAATAAATTAACTCACTTGTAGCGCGCGTCCAGGGAAAATGCGTCTAAACCTCCCCTTAAATTTTGACCATGTAACTTTTCTACTGAATTAATACAAGGCAGTTCTCCTGCCTTTTCTTCAAAAAAAAGAGAGTAGTGTCCGTAGTTAGCGGCAATTCAATTACTTAACAAGCCGTCGGATAGCGTGACAGAGTGTTTGACGAGTTTTGAAGTGAATTTAAACAAGCTTTGGAAGTTTATAATTCAAATTCAGAAAAAATAGTTGTTGTTGATAGCCTACGGTGATTTATCTTTAATTTTCTGCATAGAGGTATTACCTTATCTGGTACTCCAGGATTTTTGTGAAATAGATATTTTAAATTTGGAAAATAAAGATTTCTTGAAAAAAATGCAAAATTATGAAGATATACAGCAATTCTAACTATATGTGAAAAGCCATCATTAATCAGATTTTGAAAATCTGAGTTCAAGTCTAATTATTACTACGGGCAGAATTTTAAATTTCAGTTACATATTACTTATAGGAAACACAAGTCTCAAACAAGACAAAACTATATATAGATTGCTTGGGACGGCTAGCTAGCGTTATTTGTTGCACATACCACCACCTTCGAAGTAGGGATGACGAAATACATGGATCCGGACCTCGGTCCCATATTTGTTTTGGCTTCGGGTCTCATTTTAGACGTATGGGTACCTAGAATAATTAAACAAAAAAAAAATCATATTTAGTCTTTAAAAATGAGCATAGTTAGCCCACCTGTAAATTTCTCTTCATTCTAGCCACCGCCACCTAGAGTACGCCCAGGGGCGTAGCTATAGGGTAGTCCAGGTGGGCCCGGGACTACCCTGTAATTTGGCCCAGAGAGACCCCCCATCCCGAGCATATATGGCCCAATGAGGCCCAAAAGCCAGCTGCCCAGGCGCCCATCTCCTCTGCTCGTGCCTCCTGCCCTCCTCAGCTCCTCCCGATCCCGCCGCCAGCCTGCCACCCCCATCGGCCATCGCGCCATCGCGGCATCCGCATCGCCGCCTCGCGAGCTTGCCGCGGCGCCGCCTCGCCCCCTCCGGCCCCTTCGCGCCCGTGAGCTCGCCGCAGCGCCGCCTCGCCCCCTCTGGTTCTCCGACGAGTCGACGACGGCGTCCGGCCTCCACGGACCACGGCGAGGCGACTCGTCGGCTTGCCGTTCTCCCGCCTCCAGCCTCCGCCGTGCGCCCCTGCCCGTGAGCCCCCCACTTCTTTAGTTCTTTGGTTTAAATTGCTCGTGTTGAACTGTTGATGATATACAAAATGTCAAAATGTATTGTTCAAGAGCTCCCTTTCAACTGATTCAAACCAAAGAAGAGGAGTGATTTTTTGTGATTATTTTGGTATGATGTAGAATGAAGAGGAGTGGAGAATTCGGACTGTGATTACCCAGCAAAAAATTCGTGGCTATGCCACTGTTCAGCTCGAGCTAGTTGTTTGGCATCTGCGTAAAGACCTGTATGTTAGAATGAGCATCCCCGAAAAAAAAAAGGCGAGGATGGGTATACTTTATGCTCAACCAAAATATATGCACCAAGAGGTGACGTCCAAAGGGATAAGAAGATATTTGCATAAAGGTCAATTTTTGCAAAGTTTTGCTTAAAAATTTTCATGGAATTTTGACCAAAATGTTTTTGAGTTTCATTTTAATGAACAGCTTTAGTCCACGGTACATCACACGGGGGCCCCACACGTCAGGCGGGCGATCAGACCCCAGCGTGTGGGCGAGCCCCACGGCGTATTGAGCGGGCCCCACGCGTCAGGCGGGCGAGCAAGGCCCCAGCGCGCGGGCGAGCCCCTCAGGGCGCCGGGCGGGGGCCCCCCACGTCAGGCGGGCGATCAGACCCCAGCGTGTGGGCGAGCCCCACGGCGTATCAAGCGGGCCCCACGCGCCAGGCGAGGGCCCCGCGCGTCGGGTGGGGCCCGTGTGGCAGGGAACATCCCGAAAGGAGTCTTCTGGTCGAGGGCTCCCCCTGCTGCGAAGGACGAGCGCATTTAATGCGACATCACGCGCGGATAGACAGCTGAAGATATGATTACCGCTACAGTGACCCCTGCCAGTCTGAGCGGCTGTCACTGTGGCGCAGAAGAATTGACCGGCAGAGAGAAGGTCCGCTTGAGATCGCCGCCCGCGTCAGGAGAAGCAGACCGGGCCCCACCCGCAGCCTCACTGGTGTGACTGTGCGGGTCAGTGGCCACTTGCGAGGCACGCGAGGGCGGCGCCGCGCGGCGTAGTAGCAGCACGTTTTCGTCTCTCCTGTCGTGTCATGTTACTGTACTGCCTACCCCCTCGGCTCTCTCCGCCAATTCAAGGCTTGTATAAGGGGGGGAGGGCACTAGCATTCGTGCATTCGAAACGCTCTGTAAGCACATTCCATTCAACCACAACCAAAGAGCTAAGGCTCAGCAGGAGTAGGACTATTACCCGCGAGGGGGTCCGAACCTGGGTAATCCCGGCGTGTTGCTCCTTGCTGCGTTCAGCGCTCAATCGAATCGAGCCTGGCCGAAAGGCTAGCGAGTCAAGAAATCTGACCAGGGGTGTGATCCGCAGTGGTTGAACGGTGAGCACGCCGTCACCCGTAATCATTACAACATCTCGCAAGGTGATAGTCATCTCCTCACACGGGAAGTGAAATATATGGGTCTCCGGCCGCCATCTGTCCGCAAGTGCGGTTAAGAGTTCAGATTGCAGATGTGGCCGAGGCGTCCTCGCTCCACCTGGCAAGTTTGCCCCGTCCATAAGCAATGCAAAGGGAGCAATCCACAGTGTGCCAGCTGTACATGTAATCTTCTATTTAGTCTTTAGAGGAGCCTGGATTCCCTCAGATGAAAGGAACGTAGCTGAGAAAACGTGTATTTTAGTAAAAATCATATACAGATTATTGAAAAAAAAGAATGTAATGCCACCTGTACATCGGCGACCATTTTTCTCGCCCTCTGCTTAGAGTCATCGCCTCTTCCAACAACTCCGGGAGTTCCATCTTATAACTTGTGTCAATTTAAGGGAATAGAAATATATCTTGTAACCTGTGTCAACTTAATAAAGTACAAATATATTAATGTAAAATTTTACAAATACATTGCTCCGAGTGAGTACAGATACGTAACTCTGAGTTTGGGAATATATGTACATTGTATCGCACGTCTAGTTAGGGCACCTTCGACGGTCATGTCCAGGCTGCCTGCATTTTGCACAGAGTGTTAAACCACCCCCGGATTGCGAAACATCCATGTCACCAATTCACCGTGCGGAGAGTGGCCTTCCAGGTGTGTCTCGCTTAGTAGCTGCAAACGATAACTATTTACAGGGCGCCTCCATATTCCTATAGCTTTGATCTCCAATGTTCCGAAATTTTGGCGTCCATGTGTCGTGGATTGTTTGTATTGTGTAGTACAGGGACACAAATTGGAGGTCATTGTTGCCGCCAAGCTCACAGCAGGCGAACAACACGTGGGAGCATGGGATGTGCTTCAAGCGTGGCTTGTTGCACGGGCAAACGGCTTCGTAATTCCCTATGTAGAAGGTTTGGTTCAGGTGAAATTGCGCCTTCAACCATCGTTGCTCGATGAGCGCTTTGACGCGTTGAGTAACCATGCACTCCAATTGCTCTGCTGCATAGCCACGGTCTCTAAAGTACTCCATGATCCGATAGAAAGTAAGCTATATGATTGAGTATATCAGAAGACCATAAACTCCTCGAAACACGTTGTTGTACGACTCCGCGATATTGGTCGTCATTACCATATATCTAGGAAATGACACGTACACTTTATTAGTGTAACATTCGTACATAAAGGGTTGATCAAGTGGCACTACTTACCGAGCGCCGCCAGTATCATGAGCTAGTGCCCAGCTTTCTGCCGGTTTACCCACGATCCACTGCCCGAGCGTCGTGTTGCGATACACAGTCACTCCTTCGCCTCCAACAATCAGCGTGGCTTCCTGCTCCTGATCCGCCATAAGTCTTTGTGTGTGTTTGTTCAGATCCCAATATATTGCTTGAAACTTACGCAATTGTTCTGCATGCACATTGTCTTAAACTTCTTAACCATCGTGCGGCTCTTAAATGCAGTGTACAAATTTGCACCAAGGTGTCGCATACAACACCGCGATTAAACATCAGTCCAAGCACAAGATGTTGGGTCATTCCCTCCCTTCAGAACATACATGGCATGCTATATTTCCAACCCACGGTCTGTTACCATGCAAACACCGGTTCTATCCCTGACCATGTCAGTCTTCACGAACCGTGGGAACCAAAGCCATCTATCGTTGTTCTCACTCTCCACAATGGCGAAAGCAGCAGGGACTATTTGATTATTCCCATCGACAGCTAGTGCGGTCATAAACATCCCACGGTACCTCCCATGGAAGAATGTACCGTCCACGGAAAGCACTGGCCGGCAATGCCTAAATGATTCGATGCACAGACCAAATGCTCAGCATAGTCTCAACAGGTACATATGACCTTCAGTATAGGAGCCATCTACTAACTGCACGGGCCGCTGATAAATTCCTCATTCAGTGTATGGGTTGGTCAATGCTATCTGCCGCAGTAAACGGGGAGCCCAGTTATACAGGTCTTTGAATTCCCCAAATATCATCGTTAGTGCCTTTTGTTTTGGCTGCCAAGCAAGGTGATATGGGATTACCATCTCTGTTCGGCTCTGCATCTCCGCAATTATAGTGTTTGGTGCTAGTTTGATGTCTGACTCGACTATGTTAAAAAGTATCTGGGCTATGTACCTGGTATCCATGACCTTGTTCATGTTTAGGTTACCCTCTGCGTTACAAGTGTGCGATTCATACCGTGAGATAATAAAGTATTGATCATGCATCGGTCTATGGGTCCGTACACGGTACGAGCACTCCCCAATTTTTTACACCCAACCACATAGACGTCTGGCCCAGACAGTAGCACTTTGTGTTCACGACGGGTGATGATGCCGAAATTGGAAATGAAGTGTTGCGACTCCTGCTTAGTCCCGAAACTTTGTCCTACTTGTATATCGGTATGCTGATATCCACAGCTAGAAATATGTGAGAAATTAGCCATAATGCAGTTCGCTGCTTGTACTTGGCGAAAGTACGTGACCGCAGGCCCTGAATCATCCTCACCATCATCTGCACCTTCTCCCGTTACGTCGACCTCATCATCTTACATGACCGCCACATCAATCTTCTCAGTTACGACAATCATATTATGTGCTTCAACGCTCTCCTCTACTTCCACGGTTTGGCCTTGCGATGAGCCCCCAATCTCTACCGTGTTACTGAAAACATATATACCAGCCTCTACCGCCATTGATGATATTTCACTTGTGCCTTCCTTCTCTCGTGTTACCATTACAGTGTACACACCAATCTTGAACGTTTCCTCAACAGACTTTGCAATATACAAGTCTCAGGAACTTCGGTTCCAAAGCTCCCACATGTTGCACACTACATGCGAAGTGTTCGGGACGTAACGGTGCCGAACAGCCTGTAGGCGCACTTTGAAGTTTCGCCGATCTATACCAAGTGTTCTGGCTACCACCCCTATTAAGTTTTTAGCTCCTATAGGATGATTTATTGCGGTTTGTGTGTGCATGCAACTGTGCATGCTAATAAAAGTACCTTGCATTTCTGTTGGACTATCTCCATAGAAAATATGCAGCGTTGTACTCATAAAGATCTGTCCATGTGTCATTCAAAATAATTTTCACTTATCTATATATGCATTCTCAATTATTACGAAAGTACGCCACATCGTCACTCATCTATATATGCATTAAAAAAATCATTTGCATTAAAATTGACAAACACTTCCGCCACACTCAATTATTTGCATTAAAATTAATTTAGTTAATAATGTAACATTTTGTGTAAATTGTAAACAGATACATACGCTCATATATTTAAGAATATTATATTTATTTTAAGCATTTACGAAAATATGTAATTCTGCGACAGAATTATGAAAACTAGAATTATATGTTTTCAAAATTTTATTTCAATATAATATTATCTTATTTTTTTTGCCTAAAAAATCCCATCTATAATAATGTTTATGGTTGTAAAATCTCGTAAAATACAAGTTAATAGCACATGTGCAGATTTGTCCTTAATATTTTATTCTACTAAATTAATACACCGTATCTTCGTTTCAATTTTTAATTTAACTTACTTCAAATGTTATATGCACAGTCTGCGTTAATATTTTCTTAGCACTACTAGAAATTAGTCAGTACTATAATCATATTATGTACAACATAATGCTATATTTTACTACTGTTTAAATCTACATTAATCTATATATTATTCTACTGTATTATACAAGTCTACGCACGATAGTTTATTAAAATGCATACCTAGTGATAATATGTAGATTATACAGTTCGCTCAGGAGGTACCAACACCTACGCGTTGAAATACATGAAAT
This sequence comes from Raddia distichophylla, assembly GCA_005191435.1. Classification (NCBI taxonomy): domain Eukaryota; kingdom Viridiplantae; phylum Streptophyta; class Magnoliopsida; order Poales; family Poaceae; genus Raddia; species Raddia distichophylla. Next base: position 1,925,440 of record SPJY01031878.1, read on the forward strand.
AATCAATGAAAGTTTTAAAACTCAAATATCATCTACATATTACATTAGCGCCAGACTGGTTCAAAGCAAAAAAAAAAAAACAAAACACCATGATGAAGAAAGTGAGAAAACACAAGCAACACAAAGCGTAATTGAGCACCAGGCAACAAAAATGCACAAGCGTAGCTGAGCACCGGGCAGCGCAAATGTTGTGTGGAGGACTGAGGACCACTCCTTGTTATATAGCCGAATGTGTGTGGATTAAATTATCGTAAGCATGCAATTTATTGTTCAGTAATTACTTATTTAATAATTAAATGCAGGCTTAACAACAGACATGAAATGACAACCCACCAGCAAAAATTTCGTCTTTTCCCAGATGTAGCTGCTCCATCGTTCATTCATTCAGGCACGCACTCCAACGCGCAAGCACGCACTTCAACACAGAGTGGAATCCGAGGGATGAAATTCGATGCGGGGGAGCGCCAAGCCAAGGCGTGCACCACGTGGCAAGCCGAGGTAGCTTCCGCCACTGGGCGTGGCCGAGTGCCCATTTCCACCGCCAGTGGCGGAAGCCACCTAGGGTGGCAGACGCTCCGTTTTCTCCATGTGGGGTGGCATAAGCTGCATTTCCACCATGTCGAACGGCTAAATCAAACTCATATTCATAAAATCGGAAAGATATCGCATACCTTTCCAGTTCGAAATTACATGTATATTATTTAATCAATATGCTGATAAGTCACTTCTGCATTTAATTTAAGCGCCCATCTGGTGCACATCAGTATAATTGCCCGCCCATCATCCCGGATTTGCTGACAAGTCACTGCTGCAGCATCTGCAATAGCTATCGCAATAGATAAATTGCAAGCAAATATACAGTTGCTGCAAATGGCATAGAAATTGTTTGTTCGATCCAGTTAAACTCCAGCTCAAGCCAAGGTTGCAAAACTGCATTTAAAGTCAAACCTCAGCTGAAGCCAAGGTTGCAAAACTGTACTTCAAATCTTGTGCAACCCGATGCCATAAGTTTTGTGGCATGCCTAACTCTCCTCTCTATCTCCTCCCCTCTCTATCGCCTCTCAGTGCTCTCTCCATATCTCTCTGCAGGTGCCATCACCATGACACCCAGTGCCATATAATTTCTATCCTCCACTACCCACTTCAAAGCTGCGAATCTTCAGTCATGCATAGGTCATAACCTGTTTTTTCAGAATTAGGGTACCAAATGCTGTTATCATTCTTTTACCAAACTGTCTTGCTTCAAATTTTTATTGAACTTTTGTAAAGTTTAGTTAACGAAAGTTTAGCGCACCTAGGCCTGCAGCACATAGAGCATATTAAAGGGTTTGCAGCAAATGCAGCAAATTAGGCCTGCAGCACAAGGTTATACAGCATTCGATGATCGTTTGCCTGTGTAAGTTTTTAAGTTTATGAATGGTAAGTGTGACAGAGATTGCAGGTGACAGCATGGCTACCGGTGAGCCAGAATAGGCCCAAGAAAGCTCGTATTTTTCCCAAGCGCTCATCGCCAACAAAATGGCATTTCCAAAATGAAGAAAAACGCCCATACCTGTTGAACAAAAACAGAAAACAAGGTCGCAATTACTATGGTTTTGCTGGTTGGCCTCAGAATTGCAGAATGGCAGCATGGCCGCTCGGCGACCGATCAGTCCCGAAAGATGGTATTTTTTATGGTGAGTTTGTCATCACCGGCCAACGCAAACCTGCGAGACGAAAGGCATCGCGCTGTTCCTACCGATAAAATCTGGCAATCGACTGCACAGCCGGCGAGTGCGTGCTTCGCTTTGAACGAAAAAAGCAGAGCCCCAAAGCGCAGATCGAATCTGACAGAGATGAAGGGAAAAAACGCAGAGCTCGTTTGCGGGATCTGGCGGGCGTATCGAGGACATCAGAATTGCAGAGTTGGCAGCATGGCGCGCGCGCGCGCCGATCAGCCCCGAAAGATGGTGTGTTTTGGTTGCTGTTTTTCATCACAGTCCAGCAAGCCAGATCAACGCCATGACAAATCAAACCAGAGAACAGAGGAAAATCAACAGCTGAGGGGAAAAGTTGAAACCAAAAAAATAAAAAGCACCGATCAAAACGGCGAATAAGTGGACAACAAGAACACAAACCATCCGATCGAAACAGCAGAAATAGCGGTAATAGCGTGGTCGCGGCGGGGGAAACCCTAGCTGAGCAGGGACTGCGTTCGGAGGTGGGCAATGGAGGGATTATATAGGAGGCGGCGTCGTCTTCTCGCCGTAGGATCTTGGATCTTGCGGCTCCGCGTGGAGACGGGCGGCTCGCGGATTCCTGGGTACGCCTCTCGCACTACGCTGTAGCCCAACCCGGCCCAGTTGATTCGTTCCAAAGCTGGGCCGACATGGAGCTTTACGGGGAATTTTTACTGTACTGGCTTTAATTTAAATCAAAATTTAAAAATAATTTACCCGTTAAAATTAATAAAAAATAGCCTCCCGGCGGCGCTTGATTGTTGGGCGTTATTTTTGAAACGCCCAGCAGACGGGCGACTAATTATAAAACGTCCGCCCATTGGGCGATATTTAAATACCGCCCGCCCATCCAGCGGGCGCATCATATTAGTCGTCCATCCAGCGGGCGCTTTATATTGGTCGCCCATCCAACGGGCGCTTTATATGTCAGTGGCCCCTCTTCCTGGCATCGGATTCTCTGATCGTTTTTTGTCTGCAGTGTTTTTTCCATCGGATTCCCACTGCCATCAATTCGTGCATGCCACCGCCGTCAATTCCTGCCTGCCACTGCCATCGGATTCCTGCCACTGCAATCGGATTCCTGACCACTACCATAAAGTGTTCCTGCTATCGCTTCATGCCTGCCACTCTTCGGATTCGTGCAGGCTCACACTGCTGCCATCAATACCTGCATGCAACTAGATATTTGTCGTAACGCGTTTTGATAATAAATTGCTAATTAGGGATGAATTAATTAGATATTTTTTTGATAATTTAATTGACACACCCTCGGCTATAAAAAGGGGAGCAGCAGGCAAGGTATTCAGACGAGCAGAGTGTTGGGAAGCACTGCAGTTTAAAAACTACCTCTATCCACGAGTAGAGTGACATGGAGTTCCCATTGCCACCAAGAGAGTCTGTTCATCAATCTATCCCAAGAGGTGTTTAGCGGCCTATGTGTCTTTGTGGCCATCTTTGCATTTTAAGAATGTCTGAAAACATGGGTTACACTTATGGGAGACGGTATTAGAAGTGCGCAAACTATGCGTACGAGCGAACACCCGAGATGGAGAGGAGGGCAAAGTACCCTGTAAGTGACTTCTTACTTCTATGTTTTATAAAGAACATATGGACGCAAAAGCTAACTTCAATTTTATTAACCTCCATTGTGCGAGTTTATCCAATATTTGGACGCGGAGCAAACTCCCGAGCAGGAGAGGGAATGCAAAGAGAGGCGGTGAGGCGCCGTGCTATGGCCGAGGAACGGTGGCAAGACGCACTCAGGGAAGAAAGAAACAAGGTTGGGAGAGAGGAGTTTCAAGCTCAGCGCGGAGCAGACCGGCAGCGGCAGTTGAATGAGCGGGAGGCCGACCGTGCCAGAAAGTGCAAGAGGGCTGCTAGAGCTAGGGAAGCAGGACCTAGCGCGTTTGCGAATGGGAAATACCCCCACTATACCCAGTAGAGTGATTATCGTGTGAAACAACTATGTTTTGAAAATCTCCTAACATGTAGGTTTAGTTATGAATTATGGTGTTAATCAATTTGTTTCAATATTTAATCATCGGTTCTAAAAAACCATAAAATTTGACGGTGACAACCGGGAATGATAGGAGAAGGTAAAATGACACTTTGTTTTTTCTGACTTCGATCAGAATAAAAGTACGCGTGCGTTTAAGACAGTTGGTCTAGAAAATGACATGGACAAATGCACCACGAGTACTGCATGAATGGTTTTATACGAAGTCTGGGTCTTCGATGTGCCCGTACTTCCTCTGAAATTTATTTCGCCTGTAGCGCCCGATCCTCCAGTGCTTGTTCCCACTGATCCACCCTTGTGACCATCGCAGGACCCCAAAGAGCGCTGGCACTCTGGCCTCGTCTGGTGACCCTACAGCATTAGTAAATGCTTAGACCATGCCACTATAAAAACAACAATTGTGAAGAAAACACGTGTATCGAACGTACTGGTGAACGTGACGGGGAACGGTATGCACGACTGGTAGGGAAAACTGCTGTAGGAGCCCGAACTGACGCATCACCCTGTGCGGCGAGTACTCCTCGACAAAGATGTCGAAGAGTACTGGCTTCCTCGTAAGCCAGTACTCGGAGTCACGCGTATAGAGTGATGACAGGTCAAGAGGTGCACGAGCCTCGACGAGGTTGTCCCGGTAGGGCTTCCACTGGAAGTCGTGGTCCTGCAGCTTGTCCAGCATCCGGATGTAGTCCGGGTAGTCCCTGTGGGGTGTGACGTGAGCCCACGTCGGCTGCAAAAATTGATAAAATTGTCAAATTACAGAATATCAATGAGATAGGAGGACAAATCGAAAGTGTGGTTATTTCATTATCCATCGGCGAAACCATAAGAACCCCATCGTAGGTCTATCCTCCTCGGTCTCGTGGTAGTAAACGGCGACGTACACACTGTGATCCATGAGAGGTCGACCGACGGCGATCCTCTCATACGACCACAACTGAAGTAGTAGTGGACAGCCTGTGATCAATGGCTCCACCTCCTCCGTCTTGAAGACGCAGTCGCACAGCCCCCTGTAGGTAGCTGCAAGCACCGTGGAGGTCCAACTGTAGGCGGGTACCTGGTCTCCCTGGGAGTCGGCGATCGACTGGGCGTACGAAAGCAGAAACTTGTCCACCGCATTCCCAGACGTGTTGCAAAACAACACGTACCCGAACAGCCAAAGCAGGTAAGTCTCGAGGTGTCTAGATACCGTAGGCTCGTCTGCCTCCGGGTGGATGGTCTCCGCCTGTTAAAAAGTTTAAAAAGGTAATATGCATGACGTCATTTGGTTAAAAAGAATATAATTTCAAATTTTCTTACCGCAAACTGCAGTATCCACCTCTTCGTTAGCCCATGCGTCTCCGAATTTGGAATGGGCCTGTAGTTTGGGGAACCCGGTCACCACTGGATATTGGCGTACCGGGCCATCTGCTCAGCCCACCAAAGTGGCGACACGTCCACAACCACCACTGGGTCACCGCACAGGGAAGTCCTAGTATATAGGACACATCCTGTAGGGTGGGGACGACCTCACCACAGGGCAGGTGGAAGGTGTGGGTCTCTGGCCTCCACCGGTCGACGAGAGCTGCAAGCAAAGACCTGTCGAAGCAGAACCGCATCTGCTGATGCTGACGCAGAAGGACCTGTCGCTCCTCGAGAGCTGTCGCCTCCAGCATCCGGCACACTGGGAGCAAGTCGGTAAAGCGTAACCTGCATGTCCGTAATAAATAAGATATCGTAATCTTTCATTAAGGAATATACAATTTTTTTGTCCTCACCTGTTAACCCAGCGGGCGTCGACAGTCAGCAGCTCCTTCGGTACTCTAGGACGAAAGGCTGGGAGCAGACGTCCCTCAACGGCACTCCTGCGCGATCGATGCCTTAGGTCCACAGAGGGATCCAAAAGGCGATCGGCCTGCTGTCCTCCACCCTCGTCCGCCATGCTGAAGCACCTGCATTACATAAAATTAACGAATTAATAAAATCTTTTGCAGCAACGTACGGATCAATGTAAAATAAAATTATGGATTACCATACTTCAAAATACAGATAACATAAATATTAATATGGCAAAGATTCCTCATCATATATAGTGGATGTCGGCGATGGGTATAGCATTATTACAATACATGGTACGAAGTACAAGTGAAATGTTATGTCGTTATTACATGACATCCACGAATATAAATATTACAAATTTCGCCCCATTAAATTACATGTCCAGTCAACGGAAAGGACGTCGACCATCGTGTGCTGACCCTGAAGGTCGAACCTCCAAATCGTACATTCCACCACTGGGATTCTTACAGTTGACGTACGTGTAACCGACCTCATTGCACCTGCTGCATATCTTCACGGGACGCCCTGCCTCCGACTGATTCATGTCATTTTGAATACGTCGATGAACTCGGCGTCCTAAGTTGCATTTCAGCATGTTCCTATCTGGGACATGCCTACAGTTTGGCAAAGGTGGATCAGTGAATGACCCGTACATACCGTACCCATATATCTCGGCATGCCAAGTGTGCAGTATAGCTTCCTTCCTGTAATACTGGGAAACATAATTGTAGGTTGACTGATTTGTCATCAATGCGGCTGCAAGTATATGAGAGCAAGGCTTATGTAACAGTTTCGGCTTATTACAGGAGTACTTGCATTGTTCATCAGCAAGAATACACTCCTGTCTGTTCTTCTGATGTTTGCGCCCAAGGCGAGCCCTATCTATGCAGTGAACTTCATAGCTCAACTCGTCGGTACCCAATGCTTGAGGTGAGTGTAGCTGTACCTTCTTAACCTTTTCAAAAATATACTTGGTCACAACCCTAGAAAAAACAACCGATTGTCAGACATGGCAATTGAGGCTGCTTGATACCGGTCCATGAAATACTTGCATGTTCGGTGCAGAATCCCCTTGCCAATTGCTATGAGCGGCAGTGCCCTGGTCTCTCTCATGACCCAGTTGTATACCTCTGCCAAGTTTGTCGTCATGATTCCGTATCTACCGTCTATCGTCATGATCCCGTATCTACGGCCTTCTGAATCATACAACAATGCCCACTTCTCTTTTGGACAGTTTTCAATCCATTCAGAAAAATTTGTAATTCTTCTGTTCCTGACGTTTCCAGCCTCTCTGGTATGCTTCGTCGTCAGCTCATCCAAAGTCTGCCAAAGCCGATTGAACTTACGCTGCTGATTTTGCTTACACAATCGCTTGAACAGATTCATTAAGTGCTTAAACGTCTGCCACAGCCGATTGAACTTACGCTACTGATTTTGCTTACACAACCGCTTAAACAGATTCATTAGGTGCTTACTCTTGAACTAGCTAAAAAAATTCGCACCCATGTGTCTCATGCACCACCGGGTATGCATGTCCGGCCACTGAGCAGCTCGATAGTCAGAGTCAAGCTTAATTTCTTCGATCGCCATCAATAATCCAGCATGTCTATTATGAATGATACAAACATCTGTTCTGCCAACAACAACCGCATGCTTCACCCTCTCTAAGAACCAATACTAACTCTCAGTATTCTCATCTTCCACAAAGCAAATGTCACCGGCAGAATCTGATTGTTGCCGTCAACGGCAATTGCTGTCAGGATTTGCCGTCAGGATTTGCCCCTTATACTTGGCAGTTAGGAATATTCCGTCCACACATAGAACTGGAGGACAATTTTGAAATCCCCTGATGCACTACCCCAAAGCAAAGAAAACCCGTTGCAGAACGAACTTTCTAATATCATCGTCCTCTGCCTCCAACTCTTTGTAATCATAATATGTACCCACATTCCTCCTAACTATGGCCGCCAACAGGGATGTCATATTCGCATAAGATGCTTCATTTGTCCCAATCTCATCTCTAATGCCTTTTGTTTTGCCTTCCAAGCAGTTGCATACAGAATAGTGTACTGAAATGGTTTCTCCATGGCTCGAATGATAGACCGAGGCTCGTAGTTCACGTTCCATGCTATTTGAGCCTGCACTATCTGTGATACCATTGTCGATGTTAGATTTCTGTGCTTCTGTCTTATCTCAGTCACCGTACAATTATGCTCCCTTACTATTGAACAAACCCAGTATTCCACCCACTTTTCTTTAAAGGCATGCACACGCCAAGGACAATCAGGGACCACACACATCATATCGTACACACTTCGGATAGACTTCACAACTCTGAATTCTCTCATAAGTGATAATGCCCAAAGCTTCACGGCTGTCAGCAATTCTTTCTTTGAGGGGTATGTCGCTCCTTGTGTCATCTCGTTCTGGTGGCACTCCCATGCTGTTTGAGTGCCTTCTCGGATAGATAGCTCCGCAAAGTTCGATGAGTTCCACTCGACCGGCACGACATTTTGAAACCCACCGAGACTCTCATCATCTGACACATCTTCCTCAGGGACTTGTTCGTGCTCTGTATCCTCGGCCTCCATCTCCACAACTATAACTTCAATATGCTCCCCCTTATCTGCCGCACCAATGGATTCCTGTGTTGTTTGTTGCTCACTTGATCCCTCCCCTACCTCCTCCACCTCTTCCTGCACCTCTTCCTGCACTACATGTGCTCCTTCAACAGGTTCATGCAACGCTTCTGCATTTTGTTCCCTGTATTTCGCCTGAACAAGAAGTCCTAGTGGTAGTCCTCGTTCTGTGGCGATCTCGACATAACGCCTCCATCCTCGGGTTGCCTTTATCGGTAGCAACTCCCAATAAAGTCTTTCCGTTGAACGGCTAGCAACAGCGCTGATATCCAGACCATATTCTTCGGGGTTAATTTTGAACGTCCTTAACAACCAATTTTCAAGCCCTGCTAACGTTCTCTCCGTGGGCCTAGATATCCCCAACATCACTGACTGGAACGAAGATAAGTCTACCCCGTTTGGACCAAAATTGATATCCCCTTGTCCGTAATAAACATTAAAATATTTTCTGTCTGCCATTCACCCTGTAAAAAAAAGCAATGAACTACTAATAAATTTTTAATTATTTCCGTACTGACAAAAACATCTTAAACATTTATCGCTTTTAATCCTTTGTACTATGCATTAAACCTACGTGCATTATGGTTCATATAAATCGAGCCTGCTACTACCCTAACGACAGACCTACACATGTTCTCTAAATTTATAAACCCTAATCGTAAACTGTACAAATATAAATATACGCACTAAATCAACGTATTACCCTCCCTTACAACCCTAGTTATAACCTAAATATAGTCTATAATATACCGTACATATTATAAAACATTAAATCCTAAAACTAATTTACATATGTCATACAAAAACCATATCGGAATATTATCCTAATTTAAACATCTAAATCAAATGTACAAAAAAATTACATAAAATACAACAATTATTATCAAACCTAATCGCTATATTTAGGCTTTAAACGAAATATTTAATTTATCATGTGGCATATTGCTAACCTACCTTGTTTTCAAATAATACAAAATAAAAATACGAAAGGGTTTAAAAATTACCTCTTTTTTTCCTCTCCTCTTCTCCCTCTCTTCCTCCTCCTCCTCCTCCCTCTCTTCCTCCTCCTCCTCTCCTCTTCTCCCTCTCTTCCTCCTCCTCCTCCTCCTCTCCTTTTCCCCCTCTCCTCCTCCTCCTCTTTTTCTCTACCGCGGGGGCTTGCAAAATGGCCACTGTGCCGATGCAGCGCCGTGCGCGCGAGGGTTAGTGGGCGATCTAGAGCCCGCCCATCAAGCGATATATTCCCGTGCCGCATAAAACGCCCGACGAACGGGCGGTTTTTATGGAACAGTGATAAAACGCCCGACGAACGGGCGATTATTAGCTCGAACATACCCCGGCCCGTTGCTGCAATTAAACGCCCGTTGGTTCGGCGCTAAAAACTGTCGGGCTTTAATAACGCCCGCCCAACGGGCGATTAATATATGGCGCCTGATAGATCGGCGCCGGAGGGCTATTTTTTAAATTTTTTTAAACAGGAAATTATTTTTTTAATTTCAAATTAAAATAAAGTCAGAACAGTATTTAATTCGCTTTACGGGTCCCCTCACGGCCTCACCATTTTTTTCGGAGAAGTCCACTTTGCTCCTCTCAACTATTGCAAAAGTTTGATTTTGCCTCCTTAACTCTAAAACCAGGCATCCAACCACCCTCAACTATCAAACCGGTCAAATTACCCCCTTCAACCAAAGCCACCATGGTTTTGGATCCTAGTCAGCATTTTTTCTATAAAATAATTTCACAAAATTTAATAATTTGTAGAAAATTATAGGAAGCTCAATAGAATCATATAAAAATACCAAAAATTTTAAAAAATACATAGAAACCATATATTCAATAAAAGTATAATGCTTGTATATGTAATTATATGCAAATTTTTTTGTTGAAGAGTATCTTTTATTGATTAAAAAAGAATTTAGGATAAATTTGTTTGTAGAAATTAATAAAAAGCAAAAGGTAGGTATGCATTTTCAATGTTGAATTTAATTTTTAAAATTACAATTAAAAGGTCAAAGTAACTTTGAATTTTAATATAAAAAAGTAAATTAAAAGGTAAAGCTAATATCGCTATATTTCTCTAATTTTCTCCTTTTCCTATAAGCCTGATTTTTTTTCCATAAAAGCTCAAAATATTTAATCAATAATGGATATAATAGGACAAATATATTTTTTCATATAATTATGCACATAAAATTATAGTATTTGGATTCTATATAGTTTCCAAATTGTTAGATATTTTTATTCTATTTTTTGATATTTCTATGATTTTCTATAATTTATTTGATTTATTTGAATTTATTTTTTGAGAAAATTGGATGCCATGTCATCTAAAACCATATGGGTGGAGGGGGTGTTTTAACCGGAATTGATAGTTGAGGGAGGTTGGATGCCCGGTTTTAGAGTTGAGGGGGCAAAACCAAACTTTTGCAATAGTTGAAGGGGGGCAAAGTGGACTTTTTCCTTCTTTTTTCAGTTTACCTGTTGCTTGGGTGGTGGACGGTCCGGATCCTTTGCTGTCGCACGATAAAAAGGTATGGGGCCTTTCGACCTGAGCGCACAGCTCCGCGGAAGCAAATGGGCTGGTCTCAAATCAGCTCCCGCATGCGCGCGCGCAACGACCAGCTAGCTCAGCTCCCGCGTGCGCGCAGGCTTAGGCCTTGTACATTTCAGCTTAGCGTAGCATAGCATTTGACTGTAGCAAAATTTAATATTCTTCAAAAAGAGGTTTAGATATTGTATAAAATATTTAAAAAATAGTTTTAGAATCTTTAATAAGACTACTAAAAACCTTAGAAAAATCATTACAAATTATTGTTATTAAAATGGCTATATAAAAAAGATAAATTTTCTACAGTGCAACGCTATGCTACGCTAAGCTGAAATGTACAAGACCTTATCTTCCCATGCAATTAACAGGCGGGAAAAAAGAGGCATTTTACGCGTTGTAACAAAAAAAAATGAGAGAACCGAAGCAGCCGTGCGTTCTGGCTAGGGATGCAAATGGGCCAACCCTAGGGCCACCTCCCTAGTTTTGGCATGTGGCGACGACGATAATGGCTGGTGAGCCGACTACCATGGATGAGATCTATGGTAAAATAAATGAAGATTAACAACACCGGTATATTTCTTTATAACTCCTATACAAAATAATCTTTGTTGAGATTGATGACGACGGTCATGGTAGTAGGCATGATGCCTATTTTTTTGTTAATACTATGTCGTAGCTTCATCCGGATCATCACCTACATAGTCTTTTTGTTCACCTAAAATTGTGCAACCTGTAGCACCTGTTATGCTAGCACCCCTAATTAGTTCTAATGAATCTTAAAGCCTTTTATGATAAGATAGATCCATCTCACACATGAAGGTTTTTTATGCATGACTTGCATATGTAATATATCTCTTTATCATATTCAAAGATTGTAAACAATTAATGCCATATTTTTTTTTCAGAATAAGCAAAACACCTACTTAGATGTCTCGAATCGATATGGATTTTGCAAGTGTAGAGGATGCTTGGAGGTTTTGGGGTATTCTATGGTGGTCAAGTGTACTTTAATTGCAGGAAGAAGTTTGAGAACAAAAGTTCATTGGACAAGGTAATCACATCATGTAGGTATGTTTGCTCCAACTAAGATTTTTTAGTAGAGGATAAACAAGATCATTTGACGAAACTTTCTCGAGATGAGAAAAGAACAAGTTGTGATGTTTGTATTGGAATCACCTTGGATCACATTTCAGGGTTGTACAAGTTGCATGATCTCAATCTTGAACACAATCATGTTCCCCATTTGCACGAGACATGTCTTCACATAGGAAAATTACTGAAGTACACGCTATTCAAATTGAAATGGCCGAAGATTCTGGAGTTAGGCCTAAAGTTTCTCATGAGTTAGCGGCCCGTCAGGTTGGAGGGTCCTCCAATCTTACCTACACTTGTCTGGATCACAAGAATTATGTACGAACAAAGCGCCAAAAGACATTAAAGTGCGGGGAATATGGGAGTTTGTTGACCTATTTCCAAAACAAAATTGCTACAAACCCTTCATTCCAATATGTGTTGCAATCATATGAGGAAGATCAAATAACAAATATATATTGGGCCGGTGCTATGATGATCATTGATTATTCATACTTCGGTGATATGGTTACTTTTGATACCACTTTTGGAACCAATAAACATTGCCAACCATTTGGTACTTTTGTTGGTTTTTATCATTTTAGAGAGACCACTGTATATCTTTGGTGCAGCCCTCATGTATGATGAAGCCTATGAATCCATTAACAAGGCGCCCAGCACCATCTTTACTGATCAGGATGCGGCAATGGGAAAGGCCATCAATGAAGTGCTTCCTAATTCATGGCTTGGATTATGCACTTGGCATATCGGTCAAAATGCACATGGTTGGAGAGTCAACTATTATTGGTGATTTTAGAGCTTGCATGTATGATTCATGCATGAGGATAGTGCAATACTTGAAAGTATTCAATGGCATGAGAAGTAAGGTTTCAAAGGAAACTTGGCTAGACAGCATTTATAAGTTGAAGGAAAAGTGGGCAACATGCTATTTTTTTATATGCGAAGCACACAGTTAAGTGACAGTTTTAATAGCAACATCAAAAGTTATTTACATGTGAAGTTGGACATCCCTCGATTTTTAACCACTTTGACAGGGTTGTACAAGGAAAGCGAGATAAAGAGTTTCAATCCGAGTATGACTCGAGGAAAAAATACAACGCTTATATATGAGGACACCAATGTTGGTGCAAGCGAATAAGATGTACACCCCAAAATATTTTGATCTTTTCAAAATAAATATGAAAGATCTTTTGCAGCCTATACAAAGCCATCGACTATTAACATGAGTACATTGTTGGAATGGAAATTTTTGATGATGAATCTTATGTGGAAGAAGAAAAAACAGTTGTATGTTCTATGGAGAATCAACTGTTTCATGTAGCTGCTGTCTATTTGAGAGAGTTGGAATATTATTTGCTGTGCATTAAAAGTTCTTGATTTGATGAACATAAAACAATTGCCTGACAATTATGTCCTCAAACGATGGACAAGAGGAGTGTGTAACTTTGTTGTTTAAGATGCTAATGGCAAGAATGTCTTAGAAAAATCCAAAGCTAGAAGCTTTACGTTCTTACCAGCTTCTTTCTCACAAGTTTAGTGCATTGTCCTCTCGTGTTTTTGATTATCCTGAGTGTCTTGCCACAAGATAATGTATATGACAAGTTGTCGAGAGAAGTAGAGACAAAAATAAAAGAACTTACAGATGGCAATGATGATGAAAATGGAGCTAAAAAATATCTCACCTTTCCCATACTATGTCACACACTGTTGGTCTAAAGAAGAAAGAGGTTAAAAAGAGGACCTCGAAATGAACCAGAGATTGTGTTCAAAACGGGCAAAAAACTAGCAAGAAATAACCCACTACAGGGGTATGTGTTCTATAGTATATATTGTATTCTCTTATACAGTTTGATATTACTATAAAATATTGAAAAAATTGATTGTCACTTGTTGGGAGGTGCCAATAAAGAAAACATACACCATCAACAATCGGTGGAAAATAATCAAGATTGGTCGAAGAATGATTTCACTGGAAGTTATATGGAACTACTCATGGTAAATACTAATATATTAGTATATTTTTATTTTCTTATTTTCTTCTTGTTTTTTATTGAGAAATACTTTGGGACGGGATCCTGTTCCCAGCGCGTCCCGACGGGATCGAATAAAGACAAAAAAAAAACGAATCTCAGCACAGCTTCTTCCCGCGGGGCGTGGCGGCCACGTGATGTCCAAGCTCCCTTCCCGCGCGTCGTTCTGTCTTTTTTTGTCGTTATGCGCCTGCTGCTTTTTTACTTTGATTTTGTATGTGCGGATATGAAGGGTTTTGATTTTGTTTTGTGACATGCACTTGCAACGTGCATCTCCCGCACATGATTTTTTTTTTGTTTTGTGCATGAACACACTTTATCAATCACAACGAAAATTTAAAATATAATTTATTTTTTTACTTTTTACCTAGTACTCCCTCCGTTTCACAATAGTTGTATTTCTAGTTTTGTCCTAAGTCAAACACTTCTAACTTTGACCATCAATTGTTAAAAATTCTTATAATTTAACAACATAAGATTCATATTTTTAGATTCACCATGATACCATACATACCCGACACCTAGACCTGATAGTTTGTTTGTGATATATGATACCCCTTTATGATACCTTTTTTCGATACCTCGATGATACCATGAAACTTGACGATACCACCAACTTGATTTCACCGATACTTATTTGTTTGTGATATATTACACCTTTTTTCCGATACCGAAACTCGATGATATCACCAACCTGATGCCCTTGATACTTTTTTTTATGTTTGTGATATATGATACTTAAGGAGTATCGTTTTCTATAGGCGGTATTGTAAGTATCAAGGTCTGGTATCTGATACTCTTGACCCGGTACTTCATTTTTTTGACCTGATACTCGATGATACTTCTAATCTGATACTTGATTTTCTGACCCGATACTCAATGATACTTCTGATCTGATACTTGATTTTTTTGACCCGATACTCGATGATACTTCTGATCCGATATCAGATTTTTTGACGTGATAACTGATGATACTCATGATTCGATACTTGGTTTTTTTTTGAATCCGATACTTTTTTTACCCCATACATGATGATACTTCTTATCTGATACCTAATTTTTTGACCTGATACTCGATGATACTTCTTATCCGATACTTGATTTTGACTCAATACTTGATGATACTTCTAATCCGATATCTGATTTTTTGACCTGATAATTGATGATACTTGTGATCCGATACTTGTTTTTTTCAATATGATACTTGCTTTTTTTACCCGATACTTGTTCGTGATATATACGATACCCTTTTATGACACCTCTTTTACTTCAATGACACCATGAAACTACTCGATGATACCACCGAACCAATACAACTGATACTCGACACCCAGACCCGATACTTTTTATCTGTGATATACGTACCTTTTATGTATTTGTGATATATGATACCCTAATTATTATACTTTTTTCCGATAGATCGATGATACCATGGAACTACTCGATGATACCACCAAACTAATATCAGCGATACTCAGCATCCAGACCTAACACGTTTTGGTCTATGATACTCGATGATACTTGTGATTCGATACTTGGTTTTTTTGAATCCGATACTTGTCTTTATTGACCCGATACTCGATGATATTTCTGATCCAATACTTGATTTTTTGGCCTGATAACTGCTGGTACTTCTGATTTGATACTTGATTTTTGGACCTGATACTTGATGATACTTCTGATCTCATACTTGATTTTTTCACTTGATAATCGATGATACTTCTGATTCGATACCTGATTTTTTAACCTGATGATCGATGATACTTTTGATCTGATACCTAATTTTTTAACCTGATGATCGATGATACTTCTGATCCGATACTTGTTTTTTCTTGAATCCGATGCTTGGTTTTTTGACCCGATAATTGATGATACTTCTAATCTAATACCTGGTTTTTTGACCTAATAATTGATGATACTTCTGATTCGATACTTGATTTTTTGAATTCGATACTTTTGTTTGACCCAATACTCGATGATACTTATGATCCGATACCTGATTATTTGACCTGATAATCGATGATACTTCTGAGCTGATACTTGATTTTTTGACACAATACTCGATGATCCTCCTGATCTGATACCTGATTTTTTGACCTAATGATGGATGATACTTCTGATCCGATACTTGATTTGTGATATACGATACCCTTCCCATGATACCTTTTTTTGCGGTACCTTAATGGTACCATGAAACTCAACATGATACCACTGATACTGATACTTTTTTTGTGATACATGATACCCTATGACACATTTTTACGATACTGAAACTCAACGATACTGAATCTCGAGAAAACGTTGGCGGCCTCGGCTCAGCGTGGCTGGCGATGACGCTTAAGAAATTAAAACGCGCCTCTGTTCTAATCAACCTCAGACAGGAATAATTTTCCCTCCATCAGCGTCACTTGATGTCAGCTCTGCTAAGTTGGTGACGACGGCACGCAAAATTAAGGCACATGCGAAAAGGTGGCTGCAAACATAATTCAGAAAATTATGAAATAATTACCGTAGGTAGAATGAAATAATAGTTGGCCAGGAAAATTGGTTTGGAGTAAATTGGACTTTTGGTTTTAGGAGAAACAAAATTGTAAAAATTCACTGTGCATGCAACACACATCTACGTAACATGCACGCACGCACAGCTATTAGACGTCTCGCGTGGAATTTTTTGGTGCTAGCGATTGTCTGCGGAGGCACAGGCGCGCTCGAGAAGCCGGAGTGGCAGAGGCGCAGGCGAGCGCACGGACACGCGTCACGCGGGAAGCGATCCCGTCGGGAGTTCATTGCAACGGGATCCCGTTGCTAAGTCGGGCCCGACCCTTATGGTACTTGAACGGATTGTTAAGTGATACTTGCATGATACATTTGCTCTTATATCTGCTTTTTTGAACGGAATTTTAGATGATACTTGTATGATACCTTTTGCTCTGATACTCGTGTAAGTTTTACACGGAATTTTGGTTGATACACGTTTTATTTTGAAACGGAATTTTTGTGGGAGATACCTCATTTACCTGTTTGAATTTGTTTTACTAAATAATACTATAAATGATGGGGACGGTGTGAAGTACATGCACCTAGATTAGACAAAAAAGCGCATGAAAAAAATGCAGGAATTCCTAGGAACGGGATCCCGTCCCGGACAGGATCCCTCCCCCATGCGACACGTGTCCCCGCGCCCAGCTCACCCCGCGCCGCGCCGCGCCCAGCTCACCCCGCGCCCGCGCGCGCGCTGTGCGGAGGAAGGAGGAGGAGGGAGGAGGAGGAAGGAGGAGGAGCTGACCTCGCGCGCCGCCGCCGTCGACCTCGCCGCCGCCGCCGTAGACCTCACCGTCGCCGCCGTCGCCCTCGGCGGCGGCGGCGCCATTTCGGGTTAGGGTTAGGGAATATATTTGGCCGGCGGGGTGTAGAGGGACGTCGGGGGAGGC